>JASXTE010000001.1:3552500-3707500 GCA_030280995.1 Hemileia vastatrix | reverse complement strand
AATTTTCTGTTTTAGTTTTCAACTTTTTGCTACAATTTTCTTATTATATTATTTATTTATATCATGTATACTTATCAGAAGCATACTTTCAATTCTTGTGTAAAAAAGCAAAATAGTATTTTGTTACCAATTATTTTATTATATTACTTTCTTAGTCTTATAGTGCATTGTAAATAAAAAATATTAAATAAAGATGTATAAACTATAGGTTTAAGTTCAAAAATATCAATAAAAGATAATTATAAATCATTTTTCATATTGGCAGAATAGAGCTGTAGATTGAGGGGGTGGATTCTGATGTTCGCCCAAAGAGTAGAATACACTCTCCATTTTTTACTACCTCAATTGAAAACCTCTCAATCTCTCCACACAACTTTTTCTACCTTGTCATTTCTGTTAATTCTATTACCACCCCCCACCCCTTTATTGCCCTCCTGATACATTTGATACACCCTCTAAGCTTCAAAATCCAAGTTTAAGCCCTCCTAACTATTCCCCTCCACTCTATTTTCACTTTTAACACAACTCCACCCCTTTTGCTACCATCCTCATCCCTCACCACTCCTTTCTTGCCTCTCCCTACCCTACCCTACCCCACCCCTTTCAACCTTACCCTATCTATTTTTGCATCAAATCCACCCCACTACTTTTATAACTAATTAAAATGCTTTTTCTTTCAACCCCCACTTTTTCACTCTTCACCCCAGAAATTCCACACACCACCCCAATCCACAATTTCAATTTTCATCCAACCCCTATGGCTTTCCAAATCACCCCCTTTTCTGCCTATAGAGTAAAAGGGGTTAGAAGGGGAGAAAAAGGAGTTATATCAAGAAAGTTTCAGTGGAAAGTGGTGAAGAGGGGAGTAAATAGGGTGTTAAGGGGAGCAAAATAAGTGAAGAGGGTTGTAATGGGATGATTAGGGGTGGAGAAGGGGGAATAAGGGTTTGGGATGAGACAGTTCTTGGCAGAATTAAATAAAATGTAAGAGGGAGAAAATATTAGACTGGAGAAGAATGATATTTGAAGTTTGAGGGAGAAAAGTACTTGTAAGGAACATTTTTAAACAATGTAAGCACAAAAATTATATAATATATGTTGAGACTTTGAAATCATAATGGCATGAAACATCCCAAAAAAAAAACTCAAAAATATTTTTCAATATTTATTAACCATAGATTTTATTCTCATAAAAATTGGATTTTTTATTCTTTTGATATAATGAAGATCATGATAAGCTATATTTTTAATAGAATTGGGCCCATTTCCTGTTTTAACTTATATAAATATGGGATGTAAATCAATATTACAAATTTTTCTATTGACTAAATTAAATGTTAAATTATTTTAAAGAGTGTTTCAACACTCACAAATGTTTTTAAAAAGGATAAATAAATAATAATATTGATTGATATAATGAGAAAAGATGGTTATTTCTCAATTTTCTACTGATAAAAATTTAATGAAATATATAAATTCAATAAATATTTCTTAATGAATAATTTCTTAGAATATTCCATGTTTTATCTATATATTCATAGGGTTAATACCCTATAAATTCTTGTGAAATCTCTTATAATTCAAAGTATCTGAGAGTTTCATTAGACTTAAAAATGAAAAAATTACTATTTTTCAAAATCTTATGAAGCCACAAGGCTAGATTGATAGTGGGGCTCATTTATTTTTTTATCCCTTCAACAAATCCACTAATTCAAGTATAAATATTTTTTGAACTATCAATCAGCTGTGGTTCAATGAAGGTTCAAACTAGTTTCAAGGTTTTTTCAAAGTAAATTCACTATTTCTTCATGATTGTTTCATCACTGCCTTAATGTGTGCTCAATTAGATATAAATTAGGGTTCAAGGTTGTGGACTTGCTAGCAAGTCCACCCCCCATATTGTGTGGTGTAACTTACAACTATTATTACAGATATTTAAATGTACATTTTTTTTATTTTTTATTTTTTTTTCTAATTTGTTTCTTTGAGAAAAATTACTATTGCCTAATGATTCAGATTTCTCCAACTCATGAACACTATGGATATTGAATGCTTCAAGCATGTAGTGACCTAAAAAAATAGAAAAAAAAATTCACCATATGTTAATTCTGTTCTACCTTCTGGACCCATGACCCACTTCTTTCTTGCTTTCCCACCTTTTCCTCCAAATTTTTTCTTTTTTAAAAAAAATCTTTATTATTTATGTCTTACTCTTTTTTTTTTTAATTTATAAGTCTTTTTCTATCCTACATTTTTTTATCTCAACACCAAGGATTTTTTTACATTCCAGATCAATGTTTAGTGAATGTGTTCTTATCACTGAATCAGTTTCTATAAACTATGGAGGTGATTATTTCACTACCCATGATTCTGACAATGCCCAAACCTAAGTCTCTCTCATAGAACCCAATGAAGATTTGGAACTACCTACATGTAATTTTATAACTGTTTACACTGAATTCATTTTTTTCATTCCAATGGATGAAGCTACTTCTGGATCACAAAGTAGAAGATCAACTGGGTCTTCCAGATGTCAAAAAAAATTGAAAACATTATCTTGGAATCACCCAATCTTTCTTTTGTTTGGCCATTCAATAACACTGACTTCTCAGTTTTTAAGGATGAAGTCATCACTGCTATCAATAGAAGGGAAAAGTATTTGTGGGATGAACACATTTTTGAATAAGTGGAGCTTAACATGCTATCTTGGTTGGTGGTCTTTAATAATGGTGGGATTTTTTATGCAAGGAGGAAGACTTATTGCAATTCAGATGAAATATTAAAAAAAAAATTCAGGAAATTTCAGAATCACTAAATGAAGAGAGGGCCATTTTATGTCATGTGGAGCAAAATGAACCCATTTGTAGACTGTTCAGGCAAATGATTTGTTGGCTTTTATCATTCTATTTTTAAAAAAAAAGATTTTTTAGAAGCTAATATAAAATGATTTTAGAGATTATTTGTCAGCTTGTACAGTAAGTAGAGTTGAATTTTAGAATGGTTTTGAAGATAATAGTTAAATAATAGAGTAGAGATGAAAAAATAAATGGAAATAATATTTTAATTTAAATAAAGTCTTAAGAGTTAATTTCACATTGAACAGTATATTGGAAAATCAGTTATATAATAAATGAAAAGTTGTATTTAGTTTATTTTGATGATAAGAAATGATGATATATATTTTATGATAAAATAGTGATTTAAAACAACAAAAGGAAACCCTTTTTATAGGAAAAAGTAATACAACATGAATTTTGTTGAAGTCAAAATAATCTTTGATAAATAATATAAAATATAATATAACAGTAATATAAGATGAGGTGAGAAGATAAATTAAATGATTAAGTTTAAGTGAAATAAAAATAAATAAAATTTAATTAAATGTAACAGTTTGATTTTAAGTTTAATAAAATTCAAAGTCAAACAAAAGATTCTCCCTTAAAGTTCCAAGGAAATACTAAAGGCTCTTTCCATGCTCTCCCTGGCCCCCATTTAGCCAACTTCAAGCAAGGTCTGAGTCACAGTAATTACATGGACTTAGATCTACAAGTTTGCTGTAGTTTTTTATTTATTAATTCAATTAAGTTTATTACATGAAATAAAATTTTAATTAAATGAAAAATGTCTTTGTAAATAAAATAAAAATCTTAAAGAATACAAAATAATTTGTAAGATAGTTATTAACTTACAGTTACACAATATACTACTTAAAGACTTTAAAATATTAAATTTAAAATATTTAAATAATTAAGTAAATAAGCAATTGAGTAATAAATTTAATCTGACCAGTTTTACTATGTTCAATAAGTTACTGGCTGATATTATTGTTTTCACAATTTTTGCAAAGTAGTGTCTCTGGAAACCAGAACAATACAAATTTAGACACATCTATTGGGGCTAGTTTGGGGCACCCAGCTGAACATTATGAACTTTTTCAATTAATTAAAGAATCACACCTTCCACAAGAGGACCTCACTGGCCTATCAGAAGATTTTTATTGTGTCAACCTTTCAAACTCACTTGAATATTTTATTGTCACACCTGCCCTAAGAGAAAGTTGGGCTCAAGCTATTGTAAGTATCATTTTAGTATTTTTTGTTAAAAATAACCAATTGAATTTTTTTTTTAAATATGACCACCTTTTAAAAGAAAAACAATCCAACACAAGGTACTCATTTGATTCCTCAAATGACTTCTCAGTTTAGCTACCAAACATTTTAACAAGGGCTGACTTTCTTTGTGAAAAATGAAGATGTTTCAAACAGTAGCCTGAACACCCTCAATGTTTTGGAAGAAATATTAGGTAACATAATTAATAATTCAAGTCAATAATATGTTTGCTAGCCTGATCTGGTACTAAAATGTCTAAATGTGTCCTCTACTATGCCAGAGTTGAACAATGACCATCTCAAAATTGATTCTTCTATGTTGGACTTCTGTTGTTATACAAAGGTGAACCTAAACAATTCCAACTCAAATAATTCTTTAAAAAAAATGCATCATAATTATTTGTCCTTTTTTTTGTTACTTTGATTCAAAAAAGTTGGTTGAAAAGGGGGTGCCTACAACATATGCTCATGCTTTGGTCTGATGTGAAAAGATGTATTCAGCTTACTTAAGAGGTCAACACAATCAAAACAAACTCTCTCAAAATATTTTTAAATTTATATTTATTATTAAAATAAAAAAATACACTTATATTTAATGGGGGTTATCAATGTTAACCAATAACCAATTAAATTAATTGTCGATAAAAATCCTTATATCCCAATTATTTTTGACAATAATTGGGTTATTAGACATTTTATGTGTCAATGTTCACCTTTTATCTAACATTTTATGACTCAATTTTTCATAAACACATCTTGGACAACTTTCTGGATGTTCCAGCCTCCCTACCTTCCTGAGCACTCCCATCCTGTCTATTTCTTCTGTCTATTCAGATTCCTCCCCATCTCATCTTCTCATTTCTGCTCCTTTTCTTCATCATCATAAAATATCTTAACATGCCTTTTTTTCATAGATATAGTCAAAGGTAGCATTCCCCCAGTTTTTCTTCAAATCTCACTAATCCCTCTTTCCCCCTCTCAGCTGAGAAATCAAAGACTGTTCAATTAAAAAAAGATGATCATCTCATACTAATCAACTGGCTGAAAACTAAATCTAACTATGATTCTTGTTTTGGTACTGAGTTTCAGGCTGAATTCAAGTACAGAGACGTGAATAAATTTATTAGTCAGTTTTCTAAAAGATTTTAATTTTCCTGTATGAATACTGTAGTACAAATCCAATAAGTATTAAAATATAACTCAATATAAGGGTCTCAGTAATTTTAATCTCACTAATTATAAATGGGTTACAATCTTATAGTTGGCAGAAAAACAGATGTAATAATTCAGATACTATACAAAGACTTTGTAAGTACTATTTATATGTATTTTAACTGTATTGGTTATAAATTTTGACTGTAATGATAAAGAATGTAGAAAACATGACCCAAACCCCCTCCTTTTATACCCAATATTTCTCCAATGTACCCCCTTGATTTATCAGTCCTAAACATGGCTAATGAGGCCTAATTCTAGCTAATAAACCTTCCCATCAACATAAAGAATGAACAATAACATAATTAGAATTATATCACCCGCCAAAATCCTGGAGTAATAGGGATAATCCATCAAAATAAAAGCAAAAGCAAAAAAGAGAGTATATGCATGTAATATGTTAAAATAAAACACTAAAAAAAGTAAGAATAAAAATTAATATTGCAAAATATTAAGGAGCATCAAAAGTAGAAATTATGGGTCTAATATTTCTAAATTACTATGTGAAGCCCCCATCCAAAAATAACCAAAATTGGCTGAGAAACCACTGAGAAACCCAAAAAAGGACATGAGATGTGGGGTAGCTGAAT
This sequence comes from Hemileia vastatrix, assembly GCA_030280995.1. Taxonomy (NCBI): domain Eukaryota; kingdom Fungi; phylum Basidiomycota; class Pucciniomycetes; order Pucciniales; family Zaghouaniaceae; genus Hemileia; species Hemileia vastatrix. The sequence continues at coordinate 3,701,586 of JASXTE010000001.1, read as the reverse complement.
GCAGTCCTTGGAAGGTGCTTGCATGGGTAAATACTTGACTAATTTAGGAAAATTTAAGCATGGTAGTAATTTTTTTGGCACCAAGTTTGTAATTATAAATGAAATTAGTGCATATAATAAGGTCAATGCACTTATAATTAATTTAGGACACTAAATAAGTGCCTGTTGCCTATTTTAGTGAGTTTCCTAATATTGAGCATATAATTTGGGGTAATTATAGTGTGAAAAAGCTAAATTTTCTAAAAATGAAGCTATTCACATGGAAAAAATGCAGGCAGCATGTGGCCAGTACACAGAAGCCATATCTGACATAAAAAACACCAAATTTGAAAAGTTTTATTTTTATGAATTTGAGTAGCCAAATCAATATTCCTAATCAAGAAAAATTGATCTTTCAAGGGGAATTTTCAATATTATTAAATATATAGCACATATATTCAGCTTTTAAGTGATTTTAAGTGCATTTCTTGTTTTTCACATAAAACAATAAAAACTACAGCTTTAAGTCTACTTAAAAATTATTTAGCCTTATTTTCAAGGTTATTAATGTTACCCTAGCATATTATAACTTAATATTAAGTACATAAGACTTATAAAAGGTGGATATATGCATGTATATAAGGTGTTATAATGGCATATATTGTATTTTATCATAAATTTCACTTATGTATACAACTTATGCACCTTTATTTATTGTTCCCATGTATACTAAATGTGTTTAACATAATATATAAGTACTTTTCACTCAGTCCTGGAAATATCCAGGCTGAAATTTTCCCACCCAAAAAAAACAATAAAATAAATTAAGTCCTACATTTCTTATTTTTTATTTTTTCAGGTATTCAAAAAAATGTAGCATTAAAGATCAATTCTTTAAAGAAATAAAAAATAATATAATTTTATGAGTACTAGATTCTAACTTTTCAGCTGGACAAACAGAATTTTCATTTCTGTTTAAATTTTTTAAGAAGGGAGGGGAGATTTGAAATTTATTTTTCAGGTATCCACTTATCAAATTCATTAGATTTCCCTTTATATCTTAAAAAATACTCAGTTCCTTTATCTTTAGTAAGGATTATTTTCTTGAGTATTTTTTCAATTTCTTTCTTTTTCCACAAGTTCTTCAGGTTTCTTTTTAGGCCTTCCTCTTCTTTTTTGGAAATAAGTCAGGATCATTTGCAAGGTAAGGTTTTAACAATGAGATAGGGAAAACCAGATGTTTCCTATCATATGGGGAGTATAATATGACTTCCACAGAATTATTACCAACAATTTTTTTGACTAAAAAAGGTCTTAAAAAAGTATCCTTCAATTTAACATTACCTTGTAAGTTAAAATGTAGTGTTGAAATTAGGACTTCATCTCCTTTTTTGAATTCAAATTCTATATGAGATTTATCCCATCTTTTCTTTTCATACTAAAATGCTTTTTGAATGCATTCCTATGCATGCTTTCTACATATTTCTTGAATAAGAACAAAATATTTAGTACCAGGGTGTATATCTAACCTTGGTAATTTATTTATATGATCTACTGGGGTATTTAGCACATATCCCAGCCAGAGTTCAAATGGTTTTTTCTCTGTTACAGAATGAGTTGTGCTATTATAAGCAAATTCAAGGCCAGGAATTAATGTTACCCATTCATGTGAAAATTTATAATTGTCTTTTTATTCTAATTCAAAGGCACAATATCTTCTGATCATATCTTCCAGAGTCTGTATCATTCTCTCAGCCAGCCCATCAGTTTGTGGATGGTGTGCTGTGGACAAATTCAATTGACAACCTGATACTTTCATCAAAGATGTCCAGAACTCTGAATTAAATTTAGAGTCTTTTTCAGAGATTATGGCTTTGGGGAAACCAGAAGTATTCATCATTTGAGTGCACCATATCAATTCCAAGTCTTTTGCAGATACCTATTTATGGGTAGGGATAAACTTACACATTTTTGTTAGTCTATCCACAATTACCCAGTAAGAATTGAAACTTTCTTTTCCTGCTAATGGAAAGCAAGTGAAAAATCTATGTTTATGATTTCCCATGGAGCTTTTGGCTGCTCTATCTGTTGTAACAACCCAGCTCTCTTCCCAGTCAATCTTATAGATTTTCCACAAGAGTCACATGTCTCAATGTCTTTTTGTACATCTTCTTTCATGTTTATCCAGAAGGCTGCATTTTTAACTCTAGTTAATGTTTTTTTAAAGTCAAAATGACCAGCTAAGATGTCATCATGACAAGTATTTAAAATTAACTCTTTCATAGAAGGCGGTATAACTATTAAATTACTTAGCTTTTTTCTGTAATATATGTATCCATCTTCAATTGAAAGTTTAAATTTTTCCAATGCATTTTATACTTTGGAGGTAAAGTTTTAATTAATGCACTCATAGAGGCATTGGCTGGATCATTTGAGATGGTAGATAATTTAGACAAATCTTTATCAGATGAATAATTTTCTAATATTTTTTGCATATATTCTTCCTCTAAGTCCACTATATGAATCCCAAATATATGTATTACCTCATTTTTGGGTAAATAAGCTGGGTTTTCAGTATCATTTGCCAAAGGGCTTCTGGATAGCAAATCTACATTAGAATTCAATGTTCCTGCTCTACAAGTGACTGTCATTCTTTCTCTGTACTCTTGTACAGCTAGTTGCCATCTAAACATGTGAATATTAGGTGTTTTCATGTTTAGTAATAATTTTACTGCACTGCAATCTGTTATTAATTCAAACTTCTGGTCTTCCAGATAGTAATGAAGTTTCTCAAGGGCCCACAAAATGGCTAAACATTCTAGTTGGGTGGAACCATACCTCAATCCAGTCTTTCTTAAGGTTCTGGATATATAACAGATAACTACTTCAGATAATTTACCATTTATTATCTGTTTTTGCTGTAAAGAAGCACCTAACCCTGTGAAACTTGCATCAGTATACAAATAAAAGGGAGGTTAAAATATGGAAGTCATAATATTGGAGCTGAAATTAAACATTCCTTTAATTTATCAAAGGCATGTTGTCTTTCATTATTCCAAATGAAAGCCTCATTTTTCCTGATTAATGTTGTTAATAGGGCTTCAATGAATTGATAGTTCTATATATACTTCCTATAATATCCCCACTTACCTATAAAGCTTTATAAATCTTTCACATTATTAGATCTGTTAATATTTTCTATTGCTGCCAATTTATTCTGTACAATGCAAATTTGTAATCCAGATACAACATGTCCAAGTACTATCAAGGATTGAAACCCAAACTTGCATTTCTTTAATGCAATTTTCATATTAATTTCATCCATTTTTTGAAATACTATTTTCAAGTGACTCAAATGTTCATCATATGTTCTTGAAAACACTATGATGTCATCAATATAAACTAAATGCCAGCCTTCAACCATTTAATGATGAAAAACGCTATCCATCAATTTTTGGAAGACTGAAGGGGCATTTTTTGGGCCAAAAGGCATTCTCACATATTTATATATCCCCATGTGTGTGGTTATCACCACACAATATGGGGGGTGGACTTGCTAGCAAGTCCCCAACCTTGAACCCCAATTCCTATCAAATTAAATACACATTGAGGTTGAGATGAAACATTTAGTGAGCAAGGGTGAAATTATATTGAACTATTAAAGAATCTAACATGGTTATTTATTGAAACATAAGTGATAATTCTGTGTAAAAAATTCAAAGAATTAGAAACACAATTATTTAAAGGTACTTTGAAATCACTGAATGCTACAACCAAGTCAAGCATAAAAATATATAATATTTAAAATAATTTTTTTGTTTTTTGAATTTAAAGTGAAAATTCCCCAACTTAGAATGAATCAAATTTTATTTTAAATGTTCATATATTTTTACATAGATATTAATACATAAAGAGATGATTAGATCATGTGAAAAATAATTCAAGAAAGAAATTTTTTTGAATTGATTTTATTAAAAAAATTTCTTGTCTTAAAAATTTAAAAAAAAACCTCAATTCAAATGATGTGACCATATTATCTTAATTCTTATCAATCTTTGACGTATCTGAAGAGAGTAAAACACATATCAAAATGAAGTGAAGTATCATCTGGCTGTGGAATTGAACTCTAAAATTAATATATATGCTATTTTCCAATCAGTAGGTGGAAAAAATATTTTGATATTAGTATTTTTTAAAAATATTAGCCTTTCATCTTCAACACTTAAGAAAAGAAATGTATACATTTTAAATTTAATAATATTCATTGCAAAAAAAATTAATGTTTCTGATTTCTACTGGTTTTCTTGAGTTCAGTAAATCACCTTCTCTATATCCATGAAATATTTTTGGTGTGTCATTATTTCCTTAGTTATTGTAATTCTATTCCTTCCCTCTTTTTCCCTCTGCTCCTTTGTTCATGAAAAGTTATCCCATATAATTTACCCCTCTTCCATATTTTTTCTTTCTTATCTTCCTAGAATTTTTACATTTTCTTGACCTCTTTTCACTTCCATTCAACCCTCTCTGGCCCTCTCCACCCCTCTCCACCCCTTTCAAGTTCTCCCCATTGTATATGCTTTGCTTGGAACCTCTCTTCCTTCTTTGAATCATATAAGGCAAGATAATTTGGGTCAAAATGGAAGCAAAAGAGGGAAGAGGGGTGGGGAGTTTTGTAAAGTGTGAGGGAAGGGAGATAAAATAGAAGGTTGGAGGGCAAATCAAAGGGGGTGGAGATGAAGGCAAAAGGAATTTGAAGTGGTAAGATGTGTTTTTGAGGGTGGAGGAACGAATGGCAAGTGTTGTGGTGTTGATTGAAGGGGGTTTCAAGGGGTGGTGAGCACTCAGAAGGGTAGAGAAGCCAAAAAAAAAGTGGTGGTTAGTGAGTTAAAGGGAAAAAGAGAAGAGAAAAAAAAATGAATGAAGGTAGAAAAAGTGGTGTGAAAGGGTTAAAAGGGAATGAAGGTTTTAAGTATGAGGGTGATAATATGACAAATTGATGGGGAAGAGTACAAAAAGAGTATGAAAATAGAGATGGTGAACACTATTTTTTGGCCAAACGTCAGAGTCCACCTTCATAGATTATTTCTGGCTACAGTAACACATGTATTTCACTAAGATGAAATATTTTTTATTGACTTAACTTTTTGTACCTGTTATATTAAAGCTAAAAGTTAAATAATAGTATAAAAATGTAATTAGTTATCACTACACAATATAGGGGGTGGACTTGCTAGCAAGTACCCAACCTGAACTCAGATGGAATTCAGATGGAACTCAGACTGAACTTATACTGAACCCATACTGAACTCTACTTGAACACCCACCTAAACCTTTTTGGCTGAGTGGTGTTCATCCCTGATTGTATGGTTCCTTTGTCAATAGCTCAATGTGTGTTCAATATGGGATGAGTTTGGGTACAAGGTTTTGGAATTGCTAGCAAGTCCACCCCCCATATTGTGTGGTGTATGGTCTTATTATTTCTATTAATCTCCAGTAATTGATCACAAAAAAGTACTTTCTACCTATATAAATAAAAAATACAAAGCATTAGAAATAATAAAAAATAAACTTACTCATTTCACAGGAGGCCATTTATTTTTGAGACTAATTTCATTTAACATAGTTGATTATGATACATATGGTGATGAAATAAGGAAAGTTGATATATTATAAAATTATTGTGAAAAAAAAATTTATATTAAAATTTAACTACTCCAAAAGAAATTGGTAAAAATTAGAAAAAGGTCTTGGCCCTTGATGAGTTCTATGGTTAAAAATTATGGCACATTTTAAAATAAAAAATCAGAATAAAATTGATAAATGTTAATCTCTTGCAGATTGTAGATCAGGTAAATAAAATTTGCAACATCTCCATGAAATAACAACAATCATTTTATAGAAGATCTTTTAACATATCTTCAATTTCAATTTTAGTTTTTACTTTTGAAGTAACCATCTACAAAAATTTTATTTCTTTTATTTTTAGAAAATTAAATTACATAATTTCAATATATTGTTTAAATACTCCTTCTACTGTGGCCTAAGTAACATAATCTGGTTTCCAATTAATAGTTGTTAATAAAATTATATTTTTGAAATTTATTTAATCTTTTACAATCAGATATATCGCAGTATTGATTTATCTTAGGTCAAACTCCCAATAAAATTCTGGTCATCATAAGTTTTCAAATTAAGTTAAAATCTAAACATATTTTTTTTCTTTGAGTTTTCACATTAATTTTTTTAATGAAAAAACTGGTATTTGGTTTAATTGGTAAGAAAAAATTTTAATTACATGATTTTCAATCACTAAAGACAGATACTGAGGTCAATCAAACTAAATTGTGATTGAATGAGAGCTATGAGAGTATTATTCAAAAAATAAAATTTGCTTACCACTAAAATATGCCATAAACAACTTTTACAAATTTTAATTTTATTCATGATATATATTATAATACTTTCAAGGGGTCCTTTGGTCTAGAAGATTTATTCAAGGGTTATACAAGGATTTTAAGGGATTTAATGGACTCTCAAAAACAAAGTACATATTTCTTAATCTAATTGATTGTTTTTACTCAAATTATAAGAGGTGTTTTAAATATTAATATATTTTATAGCTTAGAATTACATTGATGTAAATACTAATGTTATAAAGTATAGAAATAATAGATATGATTTATTTATTGTAAATGTAATAAGTAAGTAAGGAATGAATCAAAGGTACAAAAAGGAAGGGCCTTTTATAGGCAAAATGTGAGAAAACAAAGACACGGAATTAACATCTCCCAGTACAAGAGTATGAGAGAAAAAAAACTTAAATAAAGAAAGTATGTGAAATAATGAAGGCTATACTAAATGGAGTGTCAAGGAAGATATCAATATTATTTGAAATAAAAATTGAGTACTCTTGATTGTCACATTTAGTACAAAACATTTGCTTTTAAAATGTAGATTCAACAGTATTTAAATCTCTTAATAAAAGAATTTGAATTTTTTTTAGAATTTTATTATATTTTAATACTAATTTTATTCCCACTCATCTGTATTATTGATCATGGTGTTAGGAAGTAAAATATGTATGGGACAAGTACTTATTAATTTTATTAATTATCTACCTTACTTAGTGTACTTAGCTAGTTACTTGTAAGTAATACATAAGTAGTTTTAATAATTAATTAATTTATTAATAAGGATTTAAAAGGTGTGGCTTCACCTCAGTAAGATAATCAATTATTTTACTGGGTAAGTCTAGTAGCCTGGCTGACACTCCCTCACTTTAAAAAAACAATAAAAAAAATGCTATGATTTTTTCTTTTTATACTTTTTTAGTAGAGTAGGAAGATTAGATATCTCCTTCCCAGGTATCCAAGAATCATATTCAGATAATTTATTCTTGAATCTCAATAAGTATTCTGTACCTTTTTCAGCAGTGACTATTCTGTCATTTAGAATTTTTTCAATTTCTGCTGTTTCAGTGATTTCATTTGGGGTTTTCTTTGGTCTTCCCCTCCTTTTTGGAAATAAATCACTATTGGATGTGTAAGGTTTCAGAAGAGATATTGGAAAAACAGGATTTTTTCTGTCATATGGAGAATACAAAATAACCTCAACTGCATTATCTCCAATCATTCTTCTGACAACGAATGGACCAACAAATGGGTCTTTCAATTTGTTATTACCTTGTAAATTGAAGTGGACTGTAGAAATCAACACTTCATAACCCTTTTTAAAAGTGCATTCTTTATGGGATTTGTCCCATCTCTTCTTCTCATATTCAAATGATTTTTCAATACATTGTTGAGCATGATTTCTGCACAGTTGTTTCATTTGAAGAAAAGACTTTACACCAGAATGTATATCCAATTTAGGTATTTTGTTATTGATAATTTGGGCAGGAGTATTTGGAACATATCCAAGCCAGAGCTCAAAAGGCTTTCTTTGAGTAACAGAATGAACAGTGCTATTATAAGCAAATTCCAACCCAAGAAGTAAAGTAACCCAATCATGAGTGAATCTGTCATTATCTTTATACTCAAGGTCAAAGGCACAATACCTTCTTATCATGTCCTCTAAAGTCTGAATCATTCTTTCAGCTAAGCCATCAGTCTGTGGATGATGGGCAGTAGAAAGTTTCAGATAACAACCACAAACATCCATCAGAGACATCCAAAATTCAGAAGTAAATTTAGGGTCTCTTTCAGAGATTATGGCTTTAGGAAAACCAGCAGTATTAAACATATGAGACCACCATAAGAAAGCTAATTCTTTAGTGGAAAAATCCTTGTGGGTAGGGATAAATTTACACATTTTAGTGAATCTGTCCACAATAACCCAACAAGAGTTATAACTGTCTTTTCCAACAATAGGTAATCTTGTTACAAAATCCATGTTTATTATCTGCCATGGTGCATCAGGAGGTTAAATATTTTGCATTAATCCTGCTATTTTACCGGTAAATATTTTTGATTTTTGGAAAGAATCACAAGACTCAACATATAATTTTGTGTCTTCAGACACATTAACCCACCAAGCGGTTTTTTTAATTCTGATCATTGTTTTTTCAAGATCAAAATGTCCAACTATTATGTCATCATGACAAATTTTCAAGATGATTTCTCTCATAGAAGGAGGAATAAAAATAACATTACTCAACTTCCTTCTATAATATAGATATCCTTCATCTATAGAAAATTTACCTTTTTCCAAAGCCTTCTGGTACTTTGGTGGAAGGGTTTTAATTAATGCTTGTATTGAAGCATTCATTGGATCATTTAATATAGTGCATAACTTTTTCAAGTCAGTGTCCTTATCATATGCATCCAGAATAAGCTGTAATAGCTCTTCCTCCATATCAACCACATATATCCCATGTATATGAATAATTTCATCCTCAGGATCATAAGCAGGATTAGAGTCATCATTTGGTAAAGGTAATCTTGATAACATATCCACATTTGAGTGAACAATACCAGCCCTATGAATTATTGTCATTCTTCCTCTGTATTCTTGAACAGCCAACTGCCATCTGAACATATGTCTGTTAGGCGTTTTCAAGTTTAAAAGGGATTTAACTGCACTGCAGTCAGTGACAAGTTCAAATTTCTGGTCATCTAGGTAATAATGTAGCTTCTCTAGAGCCCACACTACAGCTAAACATTCCAATTGAGTAGCACCGTATTTCAATTCACTATTTCTCAAGGTTCTTGAAATATAACAAATTACTACTTCTGAAACTTTATCATTTATCATTTGTTTTTGATGGAGGGCAGCACCAAAACCAATGAAACTGGCATCAGTGTACAAAACAGATGGTTGATTAAAGTCAGTTAAAGCAAGAATTGGTGCTGATATTAAACAGTGTTTCATAGTGTCAAAGGCTCTTTGTCTTTCACTATTCCAGACAAAAGCAACATCCTTTCTAGTTAATTGGGTAAGGGGTAAAGCTATGACTTGGTAATTTTTAATATACTGTCTATAGTATCCACACATTCCCAAAAAACTCTGGAGCTCTCTAACTATGGTAGGAGCCTTCACCTGTTGTATGGCTGCCACTTTGTTTTGGTCAACACATATCTGTAAGCCTGAAACAACATGACCAAGAACTTTTAAAGAATGGAAACCAAATTTACATTTTTTCAAAGCAAGTGTCATATTTATTCCATCCATTTTCTGGAATACTTTACACAGGTGTTTAAGATGGTCCTCAAATGATTTTGAGAGTATAATGATATCATCAATATAAACCATCAGCCATCCTTCAATTATCTCTTGATGGAATGTGTTATCCATGACTTTTTGGAAAACTGAAGGGGCATTTTTAGGGCCAAAAGGCATCCTAATATACTTATAAATACCCATATGAGTGGCAATCATCAGAAAATTCTGAGAATTTTTCTCAACAGGTACCTGGTGATATCCCTTGTTACCATCCAAACAGCTGATATATTTAGCACCCTGTAAAGTAGCATGTATAGAGCTAATTCTATGTAAAGGGTAGATATCATCAACAGTATAAGTATTTAGTGCTCTATAATCACCACATAACCTGGCTTTATCTTTCTCATAAAAAATTAGGACAGGTGAGATAACACAATATTTAGGTGTTTCAACTACCTTTTCAATAATATTCATTTTCAAAAGGGTAGAGATATTGTCTTCAATATCTTTTCTCTTTGTGGGAGAAGCAGGATAAGGCTTCTTTTTTAAACTAGGGGGTATATCAGTTAATGGGCAAGACAATGAAAGTTTCATTTCCTCTTTAACTAATCCCAGTTCATGTGACCCATGAGCAAAGGCCATAGGAAAAGATTTTATCAATTTAATGATGGAATCTTTATCCTCACCAAAAAGTTGTTCTCCAAAAGAGGCATTGTCAATTTTAGACATAAGGGCATGCATTTCTTTTGTAGATCTTCCTTTATATTGAACCACAGAATTACATGTGTTCAATTCTGGTTTTAATAATTTTTTAGGGGAGGAAACTTAAATTTTCTCTTCCCATTCATCCCCATTGTGAAAAATTGGTTTGAAGTATCCAATTTTATGCCATACTTGGTTAAAATATCATTCCCTATAATAAACCAATTGCTTAAGTTATCATTTTTCATGACAACAAAATCACAAATAGCTCTTACAAAACCATGGTTATATTTAAAAAGCACTGTGGCTTTGTATTTACCAATGGGGGACAAAACAGAGCCATACCCTCTCCAATTTTCAGAAATGATAGGCATCAGTTTTGATTTATATTGTTGATCCACTGAAGAAAGTGCTCTTTCAGATACTACACTTCCTCCAGCTCCAGAATCCAGAACAACTTCAATGCTGGTTCCATTAATCAAGACTGGTGCCTTGAGAGGGGAAATAACAATTGAGCTATCCTCAATTTTCTTTATGATCTCAGCATCTTCAGCTGTAGATAAAGCATTATTATCAATATAAATAGTATTTAAATAATGGATATCCTCTTCCAGCATCAAGATTTCTTGTTGAGATTCATATGAAATATTTCTGGCACATTCACTTGAAGTATCATCCAGTGCTACTGTGTCATCAGCATGCTCCTCTGTTTGTTCTACAAGATTTATCTTCTTGTCACAAACATGGCACTTCTGCCAAGTTTTGTTGCACTTGAAGAAAGTGTTTGTTGCATACATTTTAGGTGCAACAGGGGCAGAAGGCTTCCCAACCTTTTCCAGAGGTTTCTGTTGGTAAGTTGAGGGTTTCTCCCAAGTGGTTCTAGGAATGAATCTTCTGGCATCATACTTGTTGTTTAGAAGAATCTCATTACAAGTATTGATGAAAGAAGAAGGTTCTCTGGTGAACTAAGTCCTAGCCAATATCAAGTCTCTTAAAGACATTGGCAATTTATAAAAGATCCTGTCCTTCCATAACTCAAACTCCATTTTTGGGTCCATAGCTCTTAAGATTTTTACAAGTTTCATTAAGAACTCAATAGGTTTATCAGTAGAAGAACTATATTTAGTTTCCTCATACTGCCTTTGTTGAGCCATCCTAAACTTGGAGCCCCCAAATTTTGCTTTAATTAATTTCTTCCAATCTTCCCATGAGTAATCATTCCCATAAAGGAGGACAGATTCATACCACATTAGGGCTACATTGGTAAATAAAGAAATTAACTTAGACACAACTTCCTCATCTGGGAGTTTGTAAGAGTTTTTTAAGTTATAAATTCTGCAAATAAATTGTTTCCAATCAGAAGAAGAATCACCATCAAATGTTGGATATTGGTCAAGTTTTGGCCAATTCTTTTGATTTGAAGGAGTCTCTATAGTACTAGCTTGTTTCTGAGTAAGAAGCATCTGTAACTTCTCCAATTTGGCTGAAATATCATTGTTCAATCCCTCTGTTGAAGATCCTGGTGCATCATCAATTTTTGATGGAGACTCAGTGGTATCAACAGGTATCTCTGGAACTATTTTTACTTTAGATGAACTAGCCACAGGTAATATTTGAGCATTCTGCAATATATGTTCCTTTAAAGAGATGTCAGAATATTTTTGGTCATTCAACAATGAGTTCAATTTCTTTTCAATGGTTGTTAGTCTTGTTTTCATTCTTGGAAGACTAGATAAACTCTCATTGATGGTTGCAAAAGATAACTGATTTTTATTTTGAAAAGATGAATAAAGGTCATTCAATCTCTTCAGATTCATCTTATCTATCTCCAGCTCCTGACAACAGATAGATACAGTGTCTTTTAATTTGGACAAATCATTTTTGATATTTTGCCACAAAGCAACCTTCTTTTCATGAGTTGCTTTATAATTAAACAAATCATCAGAGAATTTCTGCAATTCACTCCTTAATGATTGATACCCTTTCTCAGTAAATAAACCATTAAACTTCTGAGTTAATTGCCTATTGTTCATAATATGATTCTTCTTTGCAATAATATCTCTCAAATACTCATCATTAAATTTTGCTACATCTGGAGTGTTTCTCAATAAGGAAACAGAGTAACGTTCCAGACTCTCATAAAACTCAGGGTCAAGAGTTTCATCAATTACAGCCATATCAGGGTTAATCATTGAAGTAGCAATTAAAAGTAAAGGATTAGATACATGAGTGATTTGTCTACTACTCCCAGCCTCTACTGGTCTCAAGGTTTCATCTTCCCTCTCAGATTTACCTGAAGGAACAGAATCAGCTACAAGAAATGGCACTTGAGAATCAATAGAAGGGCTTACCAAGGTTTTCTGGGCAAGACCATATTGTTTTTTTTTTCTGCCTCCTTGATAGGGGTGAGGAGGTGTGGGGCTGACTTGGCTGGGTCTTGACGGACCTGCTTGAGGCAACTGATGCTGATTTTGAGACAGGTAGTCCCACTGAGTGTTTAACCAATCCCACTGCCACTTGGACACTTCCACTTTCTCTGGCTGCTGAGGAGCCAATTGTTGATGATCCCTGGGGGGATGAGGTTTCTTCTTCTCTTGAAGAAAGGCATCTATCTTTCTTACCTTTTCTTCCAGAGCATCTACTCTTGCCCTCACTCTCAAGTTTTCTGTCCTTAGTTCCTTTATGTGAGTTGACAGATTCTTTACCTGTTGAGGCAATGATATCTTTTTTATTCTGAATCCTTTTGGAAGTTCTTCTGGGGGGTTTATTACAGGTTTCTGATCCTGAGTTGTTTCTACCAGGATTTCTACTTCTTCCATCTCCACATCCTGTTTGGGGCAAGGATTGATTAATTTGAGATATTTTTCTTGTCAAAGGAGAACTCACAGAAGTAGCCACATCATAATCAATTAAGTCCAGTTCCTCTTCACGTGCAGCAGAAACACTTTGGTCAGTCATTTTTTTAAATTCAGCTGAAATGAAGAAAGGAGACAATAAGATGAATTAGTCCTTTATTTTTACTTTTTATTTGAAAGAAATAAAATAAAAAATAATAAAATAAAAAAAATCTTTTTAGGATAAAAATCAACTAAATAATAATTAATTTATTAATTCAAAACAATTTAAAACCAGGATTATAAAATAATCAACTGAAGAAATAAATTAAAATTTTTTTTTTATTTATTAATAATTTTATGATAATTATTATCAGGATTTATATAAACTGATTAATTAACTACCAGGACTTAATGTCAAGTGAAGTAATTAAATATGAATTTTATTAATTAAAAAATTTTATTGTCAGGACAATTTGTCAACTGAAACAAATAAAATTTAATTTATCAGGACAAAAAGTCAACTTAAAATTATAATAATTAATATTAAAATATAATTTTTTCTTACTTCTAGGACTAAGAACACAATTTCTCTATTATTGTCAACTAGGAAAAATAAAAAAAATATAAAAAAATATAAATAATTCCAAATTACCAGACACCTCCCCCAGTAAAATGAGCAAATTAATGCCACTTATAGAGTGCTGAGTAAAAGGAAATACGCAGCAGATGAAGAGTGCAAAGTGACCCACAAATAGTAATATTAATAATTACCACAATATATATGACGTTTAGTCAATATATGAACCCAATTTTTGGAGCGTGGTTCGATTCCCGTTTGCAGCAAAAATTTTTATCACGTGATGTATGACATTCGTCGTTTCGTCGCTCTCTCGTCCTTACAGTTACTCGAATGGCAATGGTCCCTTTGATTTATGGCCTCAAATAACAATGCGCCGTCAATTTTTTGGGAAGGCCTCCAATTGTCAAGGGGTCCTTTGGTCTAGAAGATTTATTTGAGGGTTATACGAGGATTCTAAGGGATTTAATGGACTATCAAAAACAAAGTACATATTTCTTAATCTAATTGATTTCTTTTACTCAAATTATAAGAGGTTTTTTAAATATTAATATATTTTATAGCTTAGAATTACATTGATGTAAATACTAATGTTATAAAGTATAGAAATAATAGATATGATTTATTTATTGTAAATGTAATAAGTAAGTAAGGAATGAATCAAAGGTACAAAAAGGAAGGGCCTTTTATAGGCAAAATGTGAGAAAACAAAGACACGGAATTAACATCTCCCAGTACAAGAGTATGAGAGAAAAAAAACTTAAATAAAGAAAGTATGTGAAATAATGAAGGCTATACTAAATGGAGTGTCAAGGAAGATATCAATATTATTTGAAATAAAAATTGAGTACTCTTGATTGTCACATTTAGTACAAAACATTTGCTTTTAAAATGTAGATTCAACAGTATTTAAATTTCTTAATAAAAGAATTTGAATTTTTTTTAGAATTTTATTACATTTTAATACTAATTTTATTCCCACTCATCTGTATTATTGATCACGGTGTTAGGAAGTAAAATATGTATGGGACAAGTACTTATTAATTTTATTAATTATCTACCTTACTTAGTGTACTTAGCTAGTTACTTGTAAGTAATACATAAGTAGTTTTAATAATCAATTAATTTATTAATAAGGATCTAAAAGGCATAGCTTCACCTCAGTAGGATAATCAATTATTTTACTGGGTAAGTCTTGTAGCCTGGCTGAAAAATACCTTGTGCTATTTATTTTCTTTCAACTACATTTAAAAGAATTGATTCCTGAAGAATGTAATTATTTTCAAGAATTGTCTGAAGGAGTTAAAGATCTTTTTAATTTCAATGTCTAATTTTGATATTTTATTTTTATTTTTAAAGTTTATCTCATTTCATTTTAATTTATTTTATGGAATTCTACTATATAAAAATATATTACAATATAATATATTTTATCATATTCTACTATATAATAGAAGTTTGCAATATTATATGTTTTAATTTATTCAACTTAATTATTTTCTATTCATTTATATTATATTTTATTTTATTTAAACATATTTTAATATATTACATTTCAATTTATTTTACTTTATTCACTCATTATTTATATTAAAAGGTCAAATTTTATATGAAAATAAAAGTGCTCTAATTTTAAAAATTAGCTGTTCAATGCTGATGTATGGATATAAAACTGAATTCAATAGAATATTTTGAGCACATGAACTCTGATGTACAACTTTTTATCATATTTCACTGATCAATTCTATGCATGTGAACTCTCAATTATAGCCTTACATCAGATTTAAACATCCAATTTTATAAATTTGAAATCTGATTTATGGCTGTACATCAGGGCTTAAAAGCCAATTTTACATATGTGAATGCTGATGAATAGCTGTACATGAAAGTTTTACATCAAATTTTATGCATTTGAATTTTGATATACAGCCATAAATCAAAGCTCATCAGCCAATTTTTGGAACCTGAATTCTTTTGTATGGCTGTACCACTTAATCCATAAAAATAAAATAAATTAGAACTCAATAGAATATAATGTAACATAATGAAAATAAATAAATGATTATAAGAAAAAAAGCTACATAAAGATAAAGACAAGTGAGATAAAATGAGATAAAATAAAAGAAGATAAAGTAGGATGTTATAAAAATGAATGTGATAAAGTGGAGGAAAATTAAATTAAATTCAAATACAATAATATAATATAATATAATATAATATAATATAATATAATATAATATAATATAATATAATATAATATAATATAATATAATATAATATAATATAATATAATATAATATAATATAATATAATATAATATAATATAATATAATATAATATAATATAATATAAGATAATATAATATAATATAATATAATATAATATAACACATAATCAAAAAAATACAATATAATAAAATAAAGTATAATTTAGTATTTATTAATGTGATGAAGTATATAAAATAAGGGTAATCAAATATGACAAAATTAATAAAAATACAATATAATATATTACAATGTAGAAAACTAAAGCAAAATTTAAAAACTCAAATCAAATCAAACAAATTTCATAATATAACATCAAAAAAAATACTGAAAAATAATTTCAATAATTTTATTCAATAAAAATTTCAATCTGCATCTTCAAGAAAAATATTAAGATGTATATGAAATTTGATACTTCATATGTGCATCCCAAAAAAGTTTGCATATGAATGTTGTTGAAGACGATACATCACTAGGCAGGATGTTCTCTGGTATTCCACGCGTGCTTAACACATATATAGATTTATACTGAGTATTGCCATAGAATGTGATCTATCAATAAGGGTGAACTTTGATAATGCGAGATTGTATATATAGCTGATAGTTCTTTCTATGTTGGCTTATCAAATCTCTTATTCTCTTTATTGATACTAATTGATTGCATCCTTTTTCCTCTTTAATTTATATTTAATTTATTGTTGTTAATCCCTTCTGCTGCCTATCCACCTGAATCACTGGGACAGGTATTTTATGTTACCTTATCTCTATTTGTACTAAATAATAACTCTAGATAAGTATAGGTGATTCTTTAATGGCTAATAGCAGCACAGGATTATTCTAACTGACAAACTGTTAAATACAAACTAAAGGTATATTTGTTTTTACCAATTATTTGTATTAAGTCATTTATTGTATTTTTATCCAATCTCTTATTCTCCTTATTGATACTAATTGATTGCATCCTTTTTCCTTATTAATTTATATTTAATTTATTGTTGTTAATCCCTTCCGCTGCCTATCCAACTGAATCACTAGGGCAGGTGATTCTTTAATCGCTAATAGCAGCACAGAATTATTCTAACTGACAAACTATTAAATACAAACTAAAGGTGATTCTTTGATGGCTAATAGCAGCACAGGATTATTCTAACTGACAAACTATTAAATACAAACTAAAGGTGATTCTTTAACGGCTAATAGAAGCAAAGGATTATTCTAACTGACAAACTATTAAATACAAACTAAAGTTTGTGAGCTTCAACAGATTAAAAGTCTGAGGTCTCTGTATGAGCTCTCTGAGTGAAGACGTACCAGATATATCCTCCTCTGGATCTTATACTACTACGTCCTCTGCTTCTACGTTTTGGCTAGCTACCAAAGCTAGAAATACTCCTAATCCTGCTTGCCCCTATATTCCTTTGACAATGTCAGATCAGTAAAATGACAAACTCTTGAGAGTACCAGTTCTCACTTCTGGGAATGTATCAATTTGGAAATCTATGATCAAATTCTATTTTGATTCTCACAATCTAACCCATCACATTACCTGTGCAGCTAAACCTAACGAAGTTGATCCCAATGACTGGTGTAAAGGTGAAGCCAAATCCCGGTTAATCCTAACAAATGCAGTCAGTCCAAGGGATTCCTTACTAATCTCTAAAGCCAAATCCACCTACCTCGCTTATCAAAAGGTCCTCTCTGACTATGGTGAGGGTAATTCATCCATGGTATCTGATCTTTTAGATCAGCTTGTGAATTTAAAGTGGGATGGAACATCTTCTCTGAGAGAACATCTTGGTAAATTTGAAGAAGTTGAAAATTTGTTAGTCAATAGTGCGTCCAGTGATCACAAATTAATGATTTCATCCAAGATTATAACATTGATACTTGTAAAGAGTGTTCAACATGATAAAATGTTGGGAATTACTCAAAGTCTATTTCAGAATTTCAAGAACTTAACCTTGGAGCAAGTTTATGATAGTCTCAAGTCAGAGGCTAATCGCAGGATACGGGATGAGAACTCAAGCAATAATGCTATGAAAGCACAGTTGAAAAAGAAGAAACTTGCTCACTGATCGAATTCTCCTGACAAAAGGGATAAGAAGAATTTAAAGTGTAAACTGGGACATGTTGGTCACAGTGATGAGAACTGTATTACTCAATCGCGGGAGGAGTTGAAGAAACTCAAGGTATCATCACATTCAAGGAATGAGAAAGCCAAGCCTGCTGAAGAAGTCTTTGAGTCAGCATCACTTGTGGTTGAACATGAGCACAAAGAATCTGCCTACCTTGCCATATCAAACAAGACATACATCCGTTTTGTCCTTGACTCGGGAGCTACATCACATATGGTACAAGAGAAAGAATGTCTCACATATATCAAGCCACTTACTCCTCCAGTTAAAATTGATACTGCTGGAACTGAGATTTTAACTGCTAATTTTTCTGGTGACCTGATCATCAACCAGCACCTTAATTTGCGTGATTTTTTGGTTGTAAAAGGAATTTCTACAAATCTGATATCAGTAAACAAGTTGAATCGATTAGGCCTCAGAATTGTTTTTGACCCAACAGTTACTAAGGTTCTAAAATAAAATGGTGACAAAATTGCTAAGCTTCCTCATAAAGGACAAATACAAAATTTGTGGTATGTCAGAAATCAGGCTCTCTTGTCTAATGAGTCAAATTTAACTCTCTATCAATGGCATCAACGTCTAGGACATCTGAATATTAAATCAACGAGAAGGTTCTTAATAGAAAGGGGTTTAGATTTTATTGATGAAGAATATGTTTGTGTTACATGTCTAAAAGGAAAAATGGTTAAACTTCCCTTCATGTCCACCTTTCCCTTAGCTACTTCACCGTTATTTCGCATTCACTTGGATGTTGTAGGACCAATAGATCCCCCTACTGTCGGTGGTCATAGATATATAGTAACATTTATAGATGATTGCTCACGGTATTCTACTGTCTTTCTTATAAAACGCAAATTGGAAGTCTTCTCTAAGTTTCTCATCTATCAGGCAGACATTGAAAACAAACTGGAGAGAAAAATTAAATATTTGAAGTGTGATAAAGGTGGAGAATATGGTGCAGGGAAATTTGTTGATCATCTACACAAATGTGGGATAACTCGTGAGCAGGCGCCAGCCAGAACACCGCAACATAATTCAGTTGCTGAACGTTTCAATAAGACACTTGTAGATAAGTTCTGCACTGTTATGATAGACTCCTCCTGCCCCACTCAGCTTTGGGGAGAATGTGTTGTTAGTTGTGTTTATTTGCTTAATCTACTGCCACATTCAAAACTTAAGTCTAAAACGCCTCAAGATTTTTTCACTAGTTTTCTTCATTGTGGAGGAAATCATTCAGTTGATTATTCATTTGTGAAGAGGTTTGGCTCATTAGAAATTCGACACAATGCAAAAGAAGATCGAACCTACAAGTTTCAGCCCCAAGGCTCTGAGTGTGCAATTGTTGGTTATGAGCCCAATTCCAAAGCTATAGACTGTATGATAAACAAACTAGGAAAATCACTGTATCTCAAAATGTTAATGTCATTGAATCAAAAAATTACTTTAATGAGAAGGATATTATCTTAAGAGTACCTGATTATATCTCTTTACCCTTGTCCACAAATACTAACTCAAAACCAGTAGTATTGTCTAAAGAAAACACACTGGTTACTCTTCTACCTCTACCAGGTACTCCAGTTCAGAACCCTGTCTTGGGTGATGTATTGGAGGTATCAGCTGATGAACCAGTAAAAGAACCTCAAAAGCAGGGTCAACGTCTAAAACTCACCCTTCAACATCAAACTCCTGAACCATCATCAATTGAGGCTTCTTCAGTTTCTGATTCTGATAATTCTGAGGATGAAAGCTCTTATGTACAAGGAGACATGTCACATCATGGGAGACCAATTAGGAAACGAAAACCTCCTGATTATTTTGAGTATCTTGCTACTTATTCTGCTGATAGTCCTACATATAAGCAAGCTTTAAATGGTCCTGGAGCTGAATTATGGCGAGAGGCCATGGATAAGGAGTATGAATCACTGTGTGAGCATCAAGTAGGGGAACTAGTAAATAAAACAAAAGATATGAGGGTTATTGGTGGTACCTGGGTACTGTCAAAAAAGAAGGATGAGCTTGGGAGAGTAGTAAGATTTAAGGTACAGTGGGTTGCTTTAGGGAATCTTCAGAAGGAGGGTATAGACTACGGAGAAACTTATGCCTCTGTTGGTCGCACCAAAACTTTCAGGCTTCTCATATCACTTGCTGCTGCTAGAAATTGGTCCATCACACAATTTGATGTGTTGACTGCATTTCTTCATGGCATTATAAAGGATAACGTCTATGTTACTCAAGTTAAAGGATATAAACTGGGCGGTAAAGATAAGGTGTGGAAACTAAAAAAATCACTGTATGGTACTTGTCAAGCCCCCCCATCAGTGGCGGGAAAAATTTGTGGAAGTAATGACAAAATTGAGCTTTACTGAAGCTGAGGGTGGTGAGTCACTTTTTATTTTCCAAAATCAACAATCATTTCTCCTTGTTCATCTTCATGTTGATGATGGTCTGGTATTCTCCAATTGCAATGAAACTGTTAAACAGTTTCATAAAGATCTACAAGTACATTTCAAGGTGAAATGGACTGACAATCCTACTCATCATTTAGGAAGTAAAATCTCTTATCTCAATGATTATATTACTTTATCTCAAGAGTCGTATGTTAATGAATTAGCTAGGAGATTTGATTTGACTGACTTCAAAAAACTATCCACCCCACTTCCTGTCAGCTGTCTTTTAATTGATCCCTCACCTGAAGAAACAGCATCTGGTAAGGATGATCCCTATCAGGAGCTCATTGGTTCCCTGAATTATCTGGCTGTCTCCACTCGGCCTAATATTAGTCAAGCACTCAATGCTCTTTCTAAATTTAATTCAAATCACTCACCCTATCACTGGAAGCTAGCTTTGAAACTTTTACAATATGTAATTACTAATCAAGCAATTGGAATCAAATATCAACGTAACAACAATAATGTTGTGTTTAAATCTTTTAGTGACTCTGACTATGCTAATTGCAAATCTACACAATGTTCCATTACTGGTTTTGTTATCCTACTCAATGATAGTCCTATATCCTGGCACAGTAGGCGTCAGAAAGTTGTCACACTATTGGTCACCAAGGCTGAATATATAGCCATGTGTGAATGTGTGAAATCCTTGGTTTGGTTCTCAAAACATTTCTTTTCACTGAAAATCAATATGGACACTCCTTTAATTCTCAGTCGCATCAATGAGCCTGATCTGTCCTGTAACAATAATGGTGCTATTTTCTTATCCAAAGAAGCTCAAATCAATGAAAGGTCTAAACATATTGATGTTCGCTATCATTGGATTAGGCAAAAGGTTAAACTCAATGAAATTAGGATTTCTTACTGTTCCACTGGGGATATGTTAGCTGACATGTTCACTAAACAACAACCTCAAATTCATTTTGAATATGATAAGGAACGTTTAAATCTAACCAAGTCTGAAGCAGGGGGGGGTGTTGAAGACAATGAGTTGCTAGGCAAGATGTTCTCTGGTATTCCACGCGTGCTTAACACATATATAGATTTATACTGAGTATTACCATAGAATGTGATCTATCAATAAGGGTGAACTTTGATAATGCGAGATTGTATATATAGCTGATAGTTCTTTCTATGTTGGCTTATCCAATCTCTTATTCTCTTTATTGATACTAATTGATTGCATCCTTTTTCCTCTTTAATTTATATTTAATTAATTGTTGTTCATCCCTTCCGCTGCCTATCCACCTGAATCACTGAAACAGTTATTTTATGTTACCTTATCTCTATTTGTACTAAATAATAACTCTAGATAAGTATAGGTGATTCTTTAACGGCTAATGGCAGCACAGGATTATTCTAACTGACAAACTATTAAATACAAACTAAAGGTATATTTGTTTTTACCAATTATTTATATTAAGTCATTTATTGTATTTTTATCCAATCTCTTATTCTCTTTATTGATACTAATTGATTGCATCCTTTTTCCTCTTTAATTTATATTTAATTTATTGTTGTTAATCCCTTCCGCTGCCTATCCAACTGAATCACTGGGACAGGTGATTCTTTAACGGCTAATAGCAGCACAGGATTATTCTAACTGACAAACTATTAAATACAAACTAAAGGTGATTCTTTAACGGCTAATAGAAGCACAGGATTATTCTAACTGACAAACTATTAAATACAAACTAAAGTTTGTGAGCTTCAACAAATGTGTAGTACAATTTTTCATATGGATATTTAAAATGATTTTGTATATTAATATGTAACATGACTTTGCAAGTATAAATTTTTATAAGCATATTAAATATGAATTTGAATTTGAATAATCATTTTTTAATATGGATATTCCATATCACTTTCAATATATAAATATAAAATCTTAATTGACCTTCACATACTAAATACCACCTTGTAGGTGAATATTCAATTAAACTGTCTCTAAATCAAAATCATTCTGAATAATTGTAAAATATCAAAATTATTATCTAAAAGCCCCTCAATTTATCTGAATTTTCTAACAATAATTAACTTCAAAAATTGAGTAAAATCCTTGATGAAATTTTAAACAATTAATTATGGCTTTTAATATGGTTTATTTAATTTTAAAAGAATAACAACTTAAAATAAAATAAATACTTGAAAAATAGATAATTTCAAATGACTTTTCAGCCCCATCTTAAATGGTAGTTTATAAACCAAGTAAAATATATGGCCTCAATATGTAAAGTTTT
The DNA here is from genome assembly GCA_030280995.1 of Hemileia vastatrix. NCBI lineage: Eukaryota > Fungi > Basidiomycota > Pucciniomycetes > Pucciniales > Zaghouaniaceae > Hemileia > Hemileia vastatrix. The sequence continues at coordinate 3,678,745 of JASXTE010000001.1, read as the reverse complement.
TGGAATAATTTCTAAAATTCATGTCATTCAAATGTTAGAATGAGTTAATTTCAATTTCAGTATGATACCAGAAAATATTCAATTATATTTCCACAAGAGTTCAAGTTGGTTTTCATTCACAGTTCAGTCTGAGTTCCATCTGATTTCCATCTGACTTCATATTTGGGGAGACTTTCTAGCAAGTCTCCCCAAATATTGCGTGGTGTATGAGTAAGAAATTCTGAGAATTCTTTTCCACAGGGATCTGGTGGTAAACTTTGTTTCCATCCAGACAGGAAATATATTTTTCACCTTGTAAGGTAGCATGGATAGAAGCTATCCTTTGTAGAGGGTAAATATCATCTAAAGTGAATGTATTCAGAGCTCTGTAGTCACCACATAATCTTGCCTTATATTTTTCATAAGAGATTAAAACTGGTGGAATAACACAATGCTTAGGTGTTGTGTCTTCTATTTCAACAATACCCATTTCTAAAAACATTTTAATGTTTTCTTCAATGTATTTCCTTTTTATAGGAGAAGCTGGGTAAGGTATCTTTTTCAAGCTGCCAGGAATACTATCCAAATCACAACTTAATGATATTTTTATCTCATGGTCTTTGACCAATCCTAGTTTATTTTAACCATGAGAAAATGCCATAGGATAAGATTTTATCAATCTAAAAATATTTTTTTCTTCAATTTTTGAGAGTTGAGGACTGAAAGAGGATTTCTGGATTTCATTTTCCAATTCAACCACTTCAGAGGTTGTTCTTCCACCTTGATGTTGTTCTTATTTAGGAGCAAGGGAATAAACTGAATTTTCAGAGAAAATCTTGAATTTTCTTTTTCCATTCACACCTATAGTGAAGAAATTATTTACAGGATCTAGTTTGATGCCAAATTTGGTCAATAAGTCATTGCCAATAATAAACCAATCACTACAACTATTATTATCCGTTACTGCAAATTCACATACTACTCTTACATATCCATTAATGTATTTAAATAATACTTCAGTTTTGTATTTTCCAGTTGAATGTAATACTGAACTAAAACCCCTCCAGTTCTTTTTCTGTACAGGTTCCAGTTTTTCTTTATACTTACTATCAAGTTTTATTAATGTATTAAAAGAAAATACACTACCTGCAGCCCCAGTTTCAAGAATGGCATTCACTTCTTTTTCACATATAATCACAGATTCTCTAATAGGTGTGATTCTGTAAGTATCATGAGTTACATATTTAATTATTTCAGATTCCTCAATGGAAGTTAAAGATGTATCTGTATGAGGTATCGCATCATTCAGGAACATAATATCCTTTTCTAAAACATATATCTCATATTCATCATCACTGTAAGACATGTTACTTTTACACTCCTCACTAGACTCCTCCTTTTCATCTTCATGATTACTTGGTTCAGAATCTTGTTGGTTTTCAATAAAATTTATTCTCTTCTTAAAATTATGACCTTTCACCCAAGGCTCATTAAATTTGTAGCAAATGTTACTTTCTTGTCTCTCAGGGACAAGTGGGGATGAAGGTTTTTTGTTTCCACTGGTAACTTATTTGTAGTAGGTTTTAATACCTCAAAATTTTGCTTATAATAATTAGACCTGGTTTCATATTTGTGATTGAATAATATTTCATTGCATATATTCATAAACACAGAAGTATCTCTGATGGTTTCAGTTCTAGCTACAATAATGTCTCTGACTGATGAAGGCAATTTATATATTATTTTTTCTTTCCACTCATCATAATATATTTTTAGATCCATGTCTTTCATGATTTTTATTAAATTAATTTAAAATACCATTGTTTTATCCCCAAAATTTGGATTATATCTGGTTTTTTCATACAATCTTTGTTGAGTGATTCTAAATTTTGGGCCACCAAATTGCCTTTCAATTAGTGCCTTCCATTCAATCCAGAGGTAGTTAATTCCTTCACTCAATACAGATTCAAAAAATAATAAGGCCACATCTGTAAATAAAGATATTTATTTTGATGTAATTTCTTCATCAGGTAGTTTGTATGAAAATTTCAAGTTATCAATTCTCTGAATGAATTTTTGCCAGTCAGATTTTGAATCCCTGTCAAAAGAAGGGTACTGATCTAACTGAGGCTAGTTCTTTTAATTAGTTCTTACTTCCTTAACCTGAAAAATAGAAAGTAATTCACTTACTTTTAATAGATAGTAATGTATTTCATCTTTCACTGATTTTTTACTCTCAGAGCCCATGGCACTATTTTCTTTTTCAATCATTTGATTTTCATATGGATTTTCCATATGAAGTGGTATTTTTCATATATAAGAGATGCTGTAATTTATTTTTTCAGTATTTTTCAAAATATTTGCTACTTCAATTTCCACTCTTTGTTACCTATCCTTTATTACAGGTACATGAGTTAAAGTATCATTCACATTTGAAAAAGAAAATTTTACATGTCCCTCTATGGTAGCCATAATATTCTGAGAATGTTCTAATTTATCTTTAAAATTCTTAATCTCAGAGGTTAATATTTTATTTTCATTTATTAATTCATTATTTAAATTTTAAGTGACTTTTAATCTGTTGGCTGGAGCTCTTAATTATTGTTTAAGCTTTAACCATACACTTTCTGTATCATTGTTTGACTCTATAGAGAATATTTCCAATTTTTCAATTCTTAATAATAGTTTGCTAATGATTTTTTATTCCATTGGATTATATTTTATAAAATATTCAATTTTTTCCATGTCCAACTCAGAAGACTCATCATCAGGCTCAAGATTTACTTCATTTTTTTCCATTTTAATATTACTAGCATTATCTTTGTGATCAATAAAACTATGTAAATTGTCATCATGTAAAGACAAATTTCAAATTCTATTTTCAAATGAATAATCTTTTAAATCCTTATCAATTATATTAAGTAGATACTTATCAATCTTATTACCTATGAGTAATTCATTGCTAGTGTCATATAATTGATAATTAGAAGATGGATGACTTACCAAGGTCTTACTCCATTTCCCCTGCCTCTCCTTGCCTTTACCCTGTAAGGGTGACTGCAGGAGCCCTTCTGTGGAGGGTTGTTGTATCATTGGGCATACAATTCCCATTTCCATTTGCTGACAGTGATTTTTAGATCCTCCTCTTAGGCTGGATGTGCTGCTTTTGCCACTGTGGAAGGGTTTGATACAACTGTGGTTGGTTGGGTTTTAAATCCTACTAGAGCTTGATTGAATTCTATGAAACCCTGTGCTGCTATTTTTTCCAAATGTTTCATTTGGTCCAACATGTTGTTGAATTTTCTTGTTAGGGTATTTAGAAGGGCTGAGTGGGAGTGAATTTGCTCTTGTAAGGTATTTTCTGTTTTCTTTGTTGATACTTTTTTTAAAAGCCATTCCCTTTATTCCAGAGACATCTGTTGGAAGTTTCTGTTTTCAGGAGAGACATCCTCCATTTGAGTGACCTGCAACAGTTTTGTCAGCTCTAGGTCTTAGATTATAAGGTTTTAGTTTATTACCAACATTGTCTGCGTTGTCACACATTTTTACATGGAATTTAAATCAAAGAATTGAAATATGATTTATTTAAAACTTGAAAAAGGAGTTTTTTCAGTGTTATATGACACTACTGAAGACAATTTATTTGCTTATTTGTAGGTATTTAGTGAATTTATAAGTGCCAAAAGTCAAATATGCCTTTATGTGTTGACTAGATATAACTGGTCTACAATATGTAGCTGTGTTTTAATATTTAAAAAAGAAACTTTTTCAGTAATATTCTTTCTAAATAAAAAATGAGTTTTACATACCAATAAAAAGGGATTAAGAGTCCTTTGTAAAAGAAAAAAATTAATCAGTTTTTATTATCTTTTTTACCATCTTCAAAGATCACAAAATTAATTGGTCTATTGACAGACTCCCACTAATAAAAATTTTTATGTTAAATTAGTGGTAAAATTGTTGATTCAATATCACAATTTTATTATATAACGGGGTTTCTTTTCCTGAAATCAAAATATAAGTGACCCCAAACTGTTGTAATTATCCAAATATTTCTATAAGGACTTTATTTATTTGTAGCCTCTTTTTGAATTTTTACTTAATGGACAATAACCAACAGAATTCTTGAGGAAAGGTCCCCAATTGTCAGGCTGAGTTCAAGTACAGAAACGTGAATAGTTTTATTAGTCAATTTTATAGAATATTTCAATGGTCCTATATGAATACTGTAGTACAAAGCCAATAAGTATTAAAATATAACTCAATATAAGGGTCTCAGTAATTTTAATCTCACTAAATATAAATTGGTAACAATCTTATAGTTGGTAGAAGAAAAATTTTAATAACTCAGATACTATTAAAAGAAGTTGGAAGTAATATTGATATGTATTGTAATTGTATTGGTTATATATTTTGGTTTTAATGATAAAGAATGTAGAAAACAAGACCAAAATCCACCTCCTTTTATACCCAATAATTCTCCAATGTACCCCCTTTATTTAGCAGTCCTATACATGGCTAATGAAGCCTCATTCTAGCTAATACACCTTCCCATCAACATAAAGAATGACCAATAACACAATTATAATGATATCACCTGCCAAAATCCTGGAGTAATAAGGATAATCCATCAAAATAAAAGAATAAGAAAAAAAGAGAGTATATGCATGTAATATCTTAAAATAAAACATAAAAAAAGAAATAATAACACTTAATATTACAAAATAACAAGGAGAATTGACAGTAGAAATGATGGGGCTAATTATTCCAAATTACTATGTGAGATCCCCATCCAAATATGACCAATATTGGCTGAGAAACCACTGGGAAACCCAAAGAAGGACATGAGATGTGGGGTAACTACATGCAGTCCTTGGCAGCTGCTTTCATGGGTAAGTCCTTGACTAATTTAGGTGAATTTATATTTAGTAGTGAATAAAAGGTTCCAATATTGAGTTTGTTAATGGAATTAGTGCATATAATGAGGTCAATGCACTTATAATTAAATCAGGACAATAAATAAGCACCTGTTGCCTATTTTAGTGTATTTTCCCATATTGGGCATAGAATGTGGGGTAATTATAGTTTGAAAAAGCTAAATTTTTTAAAAATGAAGCTATTCACACTGGAAAAATGTGGACAGTATGTGGCCAGTACACAGAAGCCATTTCTGGCATAAAAAACATCAAATTTGAAAAGCTTTGTTTTTATGCGTTTGAGTAGCCAAACCAATATTCCCAATCAAGAAAAATTGATCTGTCAAGGGGAATTTTTAATATTATTAATTATCTAGCACATATATTCAACTTTTAAGTGATTTGATGTGCATTTCTTGTTTTTCACATAAAAATGAAAACTACAGCTTTAAGGCTGCTTAAGAATTATGTAGCCTTATGTTTAAGGTTTTTAATTCTACCCTATAACATTAAAACTTAATATTAAGTACATAAGACTTCTAAAAGGTGGATATATGCGTGTATATAAGGTGTTATAATGGCATATATTGTATTTTATCATAAATTTCACTTATGTATACAACTTGTGTACCTTTATTTATTGTTCCCATGTATACTACATGTATTTAACATAATTTATAAGTAATTTTCACTCAGTCCTGAGAATATCCAGGCTGAAAACCAGTATGCAACTAAAGTAGGATGGCCCCCTGTGTCAATCATTAATGACTATCTTCTAATGGCCAATAAATTATAGAATAAGACCAAGTGAAGGATTGATCTTTTACCTAAGCAGATGTCTGAAAGCTTCAAGAGCTATCAAGTCAAATACAAGAAGGCTAAGACATTTTCTTTTTCCACTGGTTTTGGTATTACTGACATTGATATCAGTAAGGGAATCAAATCTATTGATGATAAACTTGATTCTTTATGTCCTTACCTAAAGGAGATGGATTCAGTTTTTGGAGAGCAAGCAGATGTTAATCCTGAAAATATTTTGGATGGAGAAGATTCTATCTCCAAATATGATGTCAAAAAAATAATCTTTTCACATCCTCTTCCTCCACTCAAGCCTGCCCTCTTTCTAATTCAACAAAAAAAACTTTTCTATAGATACTTATGGTGATATAAGCCAACCCAATCTGACTCCTGTGAGTTTTCTTCTTGTATCTAGTAATTTTTTATTTATTTACTTCTCTCTTTCTTATTTTTAAAAAGGCTGATGAAAAAACCCAGGACCCACAATAAACTGAGTCTGAAGCTAGTAATGATGATGATGAGGACATTAATGTACCAAATATGAGTCTGAATTTCAACTGTCAAGGAAAACAAAAAAGTGATGGTTCATCCTAAACCCCTTTTTCTTCTATAAAAGATTTCTTGGAGAAATGTGATTCTGGTAAGTGATACCATACCTCTGAATAATTTACTCCATATTTTTTCTACTTTTTGTTAATATTTCTTATCAATCTAGAAGTATTTTAAATTGAAAGAGAGACTGCTAAATTTGAAAAGTAAAATTCAAGCTCTCTTTAAAGAGGGATTACAAAGCACAAGGATTGGAGGAGAGGAAGTACAAGCTCTCTTTACAGAAGAATGATAGGGAACAAGACTTAAAGGAGAATAAATTTGAGCTAACTCTAAGTATTGAAAAAAAAGAAAGAGGAGATAGATCTTGAGAACAATAACCTATTAGAACAGATGAAATTCAAGTATCAAATTAAAGATAATTTCAAAAAGAAAGTTTTTTTTTGATAGAATGTGTTAAGGCTAATAAAACTTATGAAGAAATTGAGAAATTAATAAAGATTTTTGATATATAGTTTGTTTTATTTCTTTTGAACTTCAACTGTTCATAATTATTTGTACATAAATTTTTTTCATAATTTCTTGTATTTCATTACTCTATCCTTCATTAGTTGAATATTTGTATTTTAATGTAAAAAATCATTTTTTAAATAAAATTATCAAGTCTGATTTGAAAATTTGGTAACCCCCCCCCCTGCATTTTATTAAAGTAAGGGGTGGGTATCACCAAAATTCTTTCAAGCAAAGAATTTTGAAAGTCTTATATGAAAATTTGGCAAAATACCCCCCTGCAATTTATTGAAGTAAGGGGTGGGTATCACCAAAATTCTTTCAAGTCAAGAATTTTGAAAGTCTTATGTGAAAATTTGGCAATACCCCCCCTCCCCCCCCCCCTGCATTTTACTGAAGTAAGGGATGGGTATCACATCAATTTAAAGTCAAAAGTTTGGCAAGTCTGATATGAAGATTTAGCAATACTCCCCCCTAAATTTTACTATGGGAGGGGGTGAGGATGACCAAGTTTTCATATTAATTTCTTATATTAATAAATAAACCATTGAAAAAATATAATCAACCAAGTAAAAGTAATGGAGTTTTGAACACTACCTGCCAATGAAAACATATGACAAGGAGAAAATTTGAGAGTGTAATGATTCATACAAATAAATATTTGAAGGAACACCTTTATACAGCTCAAAGGCTCAATGGTACATTATTCAGACTTTTTTTGATTATCTTTAAAAAATGATCAATTTTAAATTTGAGAAAAAAAAATTGGGAAATCATTTAATTACCATATAAAGAGCCCCACCCTAATTTTTTAATAGCAATTGACCCTCCACCCCTTACTTTACTTACCTGGTTTATCAAACTTTGGTTGTTCTGAAAAGAACACCCAAAATGAGTAAAATTTCCAGAACTTTCAAAACCTAGAGGCATCTTAGTGATTTAATGATTTTTGCTTGAAGAGTTCCAAATTTCTTGTACAATTCCATTTCCTAAGCCAAGTTTGATAATGCATTTATTATCAGAAAATTAAAAAAAATTTAGTGATAAATATGTGAAATTGGGAAAAAAAGGCTCAACTTTAAAGGTCAATTTTTCAGCAACCACTGAACCAAATTCAAATCCATTTGTAAGAAGTTAAAGATGTGCTTCAGGAGACTCTTCTTTTAAAAGGAAATAAGATTTGAATAAACCTAAACCTAATTCAAACTATGATTATTAAAATTTTACAAAAAATTTAAAAGTGATAATGAAAATGACAAAAAGAGGAGTTGCATAAGCTCACTGTTATCCAGAAGAAGTCCTACATATATTTAAGTATGAAATTTTCATAGAATAAAAGAGATATTATAGAGACATGAAAAATAAGAGATGAAACTTACCTTGATTGAAAGGTAGGAGAAATAGAGTGAGAAAGAGTGAAGTTGGAATATGGAAGAAATTGATTATGGAGAAAGTGTAATGCTTAATTAATGTGCAATGTATGTGTTTCAATGGCATAAAACCAGAAAAAAATGAAACAGGGGAAAGGGGGAATAATGGCCATGAAAAGGAGGGATGAAGAGTAGGATGACAGAGCTAAAAAAAGAATGAAAAAGGGAGAGAAAAAAAGGTTAATTTTAGCTTTAAAAAAACACTTAAAAAAATTTAGATACAAAAAAGAAAAAAAAACTGAAAAACAAAACAAGAAAAAAATTATAATTAGAAAACATAAAAGTAGAAATGAAAGAAATGACTTACCTGGAGAGATGAGATGAGAAAAAAAGTGTATTGAAAATAATTGAGGGATTTTTGAGGAAAGGAGGAAATGGATATGAGGCATCAATAAAAAAAAAGAAAAATTGAAAAATTATGCAACTGCAGAAAATATATGATTTCATGTTGAGCTGATGAAGTGAAACAAATAAGATGTTGAATCTCATTTTCACAGCCAAATGAGCAGGTGGAGTGTGGAGATAGAAAAAAAATTTAATTGTTTATCACCTAAATTAAGTAGGCTAGAGTGAAGAGAGACTTAAGGATGGCATCCACAACTGTATGTCATGTGACTTTCTTACAAATGAATCATGGATGTGATGTGTTTGGGATCAGGAATTATGAATGCAAATTGGGGTATAAGAGGTGGTATAATGCATTATCATGAAATCCTTATTCACTAGCCCTGGGGCTAATAGATAAGTATCTTTCACAATTAATAATTCTGGATCCAGGGAAAAAAATTCCTGATCCCTAATTTTGGATCCCTTAACATTGATACCCCCTAATATAAAGATCATAAAAAAATTATGATGATATTGAATAAAAAATTACAATTATACTTATTATAGAGATAAAAAAATACAATGATATTAATCATTAAGATCAGAAAACAATTACAATGATATTTATTATTAAGATCAAAAGAAACTTTCCATGATATTGATTATTAGAAAATATTACAATGGTATTTTTTATCAAGATCATAAATAAAATTTACAATGATATTAATTATTAAGAAACATTATGATGTTATTTCTTATTAGAATCATAAAAAAACATACCATTTTATTGATTATTAAGAAAAATTATGATGATATTTGTCAAGGGGTGTTTTTGGTCTAGAAGATTTTATGGAAGTCCAACAGCAATGAAAGGTGGAGAAAACTCAAGATTTCAAAAAGAGGTACCTATTTTTTATCTTTATAATTTAATACTCAATAAAAAGGTAAAGATTTATTATTACTATTACTTTAAAGGCTTAGAAATATGCAAATGTAAATACTAAGGTAGTACCAGTAGTAATATATTCAATTAGTGTGTATATAATATAATTTGTAAAGTAAGAATTGAAAACAGCCAGATTGAGAGGCCTTATATAGGCAAAAAGGAGATAAACTATGGAGTCAAAAATTCTATATACATGAGTATCAGAGAGAGAAAAATTCTACAATTAGACATTTCAAATATTAAAGTTGTTTTATAAAAAATGTACCCATATACTGTATTTATCTGTATATGTCCATTTTATTTAATTTATTTTAATTTTCTTTGAATTTCAAAGTAAAAATAAAAACAAAAGTACTTGTTTAATATTTAATATTTTTAGTTTTATCTTCAACTGTCATGAGGATGCTGTCACAGAATAAAATATATGAGGAAACTATAGAATTATATCTTTACTTATTTTTACCTATTAATTAGTCAAAATTTTATAAGTTATTTATAAAGTAAGTATGATTCATTAAATGAGAGGTAAAGGCATATCTCTACTCTAGTAAATAATTAATTATTTACTGGGTAAGTTTAGTAGCCTGGCTGAAAATATTTATTCTTAAGATCATAAATAAATCTTATTATGAAATCATAAAAAAGATTTTTGTTAACTATTTAAAAAATAAGAAATAGATTTTCTATTGGAAAATGAATTTATATAATGATCAGTATTTCAGCTTATATTAATTAACTGATGAAAAAGTTCTATCTATTGAACAAAAGTATCAAACAAGCATAAAATTAAATTTAGTTTATTTTATATTTTTATATTAATTTCTTCCAGTGCCGCTAAAGCCTTATATACCACCCAAACCCATCTGAAAAAGTCATGTCACACTATGTAAACACTTGCCTTATACATTTTTTTCAATAAATATTTAGTAAAAAAATTTTCACCCAACTATAAATCACCCATTCATATTCAGGCTCACCACTCAATTTTTAGTATATTTTAAGGTTAGATTTGAGCACTGAGAAGAATTTTTCAATATGATTAAACTCCAGGGAATAAGCTGGTAAATATAAAACTATACATGCACAATACCTCAAAATCTCTGCTATTCTTCCCCCATGTTAGAAAGAAGCATTTTCTAAGATGAGAATACTGTTTTCTTCTGTGTAGAGACTCATCATGGGTAACCAAAAAGCATAAAACATTAAATTAGACTTTGTAGAAAAATAGACACCACACAAATCATTCTCACTAATATTTTATCCAAAAAAAAACTAAAAATGGAATCAAGCTACAGTATCTTGCTGGATCATTCTTGCAACAAAACCTGTTATAAAAATGACTGGGACTAATTTGAAGCAATATCTGGCCCTAACATGTTTCACACTATTTGTATGATGCCTGTCAGCCAGGCTACTAGACTTACCCAGTGAAATAATTAATTATTTACTGGATGAAGCCGCACCTTATCATTTTAATTATTTAATTAATTAGTTACATTAAAATTACTTATAATAAATTAACTAATTACAGAATGATAAAATTAAATAAATAATTAAAATTAAATATAAAATTGTCCCTTATATTTTTTCTCTAACACTGTGCTCATTTGACAGGTTGGAAGAAATAAAGAATTATATTAAAAAATAGATTTTAAATTAAAATAAGATTTTAATATTCAAATAATATTAAATATATACAAAAATTCAAATTTCTTATTTAGAATTGACTTCTACAGTAAATATTAAATAAATTGATGTATTTCTGACATACTCTGTAAATACATCTTTTTGACACCTTCTTTTTAGAACAACTTTATTATTTGAAAATAATCCTTCTGGAATATTCTTTTTCTCTCTCTCTCATACTACTGTTTTCATAATTTGATTGCCATGCTTTGTCCCTCCTTTGCCTATATAAGGCCTCTCTTTTGGTTGTTTTTTCTTCATTCCATTACTACATTATTTTATTACAATTACAAACAATCAAACTTATTCTTATATTCTATAACATTAGTATTTACAATAACGTAACTCTAATCTATAAATTATATCAATATTTTAATCCTACCTCTTTTATTTTGAGTAATTAAATCACTTATATTAAGAAATACGTACCATATTGTTGAGAATCCATTTTAACCCTTAAAATTCTTGAAAAACTTCATACCAAATCTTCTAAACCAAAAGCGTACCTTGACAATTGAGAACCTTTCCAAAATATCGACGGCCCAACGTTAATTGAGGCGTAATTGAAGGGACCATCGGTGTACAAGTACCAGTAAAGGACGAGAGAAGGCGAGAAAATGACGAACGTCATACGTCACGTGACAAAAGTTTTTGCTGCGAACGGGAATCAAACCGCACTCCAAAACTTAGGTTCATATACTGACTAAATGTCGTATATATTGTGATAATTATTGATATTACTATTTGTGGGTTACTCTTCACTCTTCATTTGCTACGTATTTCCTTTTACTCAGCACTCTGTAAGTGGCATTAATTTGCTCATTTTACAGGGGGAGGTGTCTGGTAATTTGGAATTTATTTTTATTATTATATTTTTTTTTATTTTTCCTGGTTGACCATAATAGAGCAATAAGTGTTCTTAGTCCCAGAAGTAATAAAATAATTATATTTTAATATTAATTATTATAATTTTTCAGTTGACATTTGTCCTGATTAATTTAAATTTTAATTGTTCCAGTTGACAAATTGTCCTGACAATAATATTTTTTTTATTAATAAAATAATTATATTTTAATATTAATTATTATAATTTTTAAGTTGACATTTGTCCTGATTAATTTAAATTTTAATTGTTCCAGTTGACAAATTGTCCTGACAATAATATTTTTTTTATTAATAAATAATTCATATTTAATTACTTCAGTTGACTTTGAGTCCTGGTAGTTCAATAAATTTTTTTTTAATTAATAAAACTCATATTTAATTACATCAGTTGACATTAAGTCCTGGTAGTTAAGTGATCAGTTTAATAAAATTTTAAAATAAAACTTCATATTTAATTACTTCAGTTGACATTAAGTCCTGGTAGTTAAGTGATCAGTTAAATAAAAAAATTTTTTTTTAATAAAGATTCATATTTGATTAATTCAGTTGACAATAAGTCCTGGTAATAAATTAGTTGATTTAAATCCTGAAAATAAATAATTAAAAATTATCAATAAAAATTCTAATTTATTTCTACAGTTGATTATATTATAATCCTGGTTTTAAATTTTTTTTTATTAATAAATTAATTTTATTTAAGTTGATTTTTATCCTAAAAAGATTTTTATTATTATTTTTATTTTATTTCTGTTAAATAAAAATTAAAAATAAAGACTAATTAATCTTATTGTCTCTTTTCTTCATTTAAGTAGAATCTTAAAATGACTGACCAAAGTGGTTTTGCTGCACGTGAAGAAGAACTAGACTTGATTGATTATGATGAGTCTACTTCTGTAAGTTCTCCTTTAACAAGAAGAATTTCTCAAAATAATAAATCCTTGCCCCAAACAGGATGTAGAGTTGGAAGAAGTAGAAATCCTAGTGGACACAACTCAGGATCAGAAGCCTATGTTAAACCCACCAGAAGAGCTTCTAAAAGGCTTCAGGATAAAAAAGATGCCATTGTCTCAGCAGGTAAAGAATCTGTCTACTCACATAAAGGAGTTAAGGACAGAAATCTTGAGACTAAAGGTAAGGGTAGATGCCTTGGAAGAAAAGGTGAGAAGAACAGATACTTTTCTCCAAGAGAAGAAGAAACCTCTTCCTCCCAGGGATCAACAACAATTGGCTCCCCAGTCCCAAGAGAAGGTGGATGTGTCCAAGTGGCAGTGGGACTGGCTAAACACTAAGTGGGACTACCTGGCTCAAAACCAGCATCAGTTACCTCAGGCAGGTCCATCAAGGCCCAAACAGGTCAACCCCACTCCTCCCCACCCTTATCAAGGAGGCAAAAGAAGAAGGAAGCCCAATATGGTGATACCCAGCAAACCCTGGTACGTCCCTCTATTGATTCTCAAGTTCCCTTTCTTGTGGCTGACTCTGTTCCTTCAGGTAAATCTGGAAGGGAGGATGAAACCTTGATACCTATAGAGGCTGGGAGTAGTAGACAAATTACTCATGTATCTAATCCTTTACTTTTAATTGCTACCTCAATGATTAATCTTGATATGGCTGTGATTGATGAAACTCTTGACCCTGAGTTCTATGAGAGTCTTGAAAGTTACTCAGTTTCCTTATTGAGAAACACTCCAGATGTAGCAAGAATTAATGATGAGCACTTGAGAGATATTATTGCCAAGCAAAATCATATAATGAACAATATGCAATTGACTCAGAGATATAATAGTTTGTTAACTGATCAGGGTTATCAAGCATTAAGAAGTGAATCACAGAGAGTCTCTGATGAATTGTCTCATTACAAAGCAATCCATGAAAAGAAAGTTGCTTTATGGCAAAATATAAAAAATGATTTGTCTAATCTAAAAGATACTGTATCTGCCTGTTGCCAGGAGGTAGAGATAGATAAGATAAATCTGAAAAGATTGAATGACCATTTGTCATCTTTTCAAAATAAAAATCAGTTATCTTTTGCAACTATCAATGAGAGTTTATCTAGTCTTCCAAGAATGAAAACAAGACTAACAACCATTGAAGAAAAATTGAACTCATTGTTAAATGACCAAAAATATTCTGACATTTCTGTGAAGGAACATATAGTGCAGGATTCCCAAATAGTACCTGTGGCTAGTTCATCTAAAGTAAAAATAGCTCCAGAGATACCTGTTGATAACACTGAGTTTCTATCAAAAACTGATGATGCACCAGAATCTGCAACAGAAGGATTAAAAAAATGAGATTTCAGCACAATTAGAGAAATTACAGCTGCTTCTTACTCAGAAACAAGCTAGTACTTAGGAGACTCCTTCAAATCAAAAGAATTGGCCAAAACTTGACAAGTACCCAACATTTGATGGTGATTCTTCCTCTGATTGGCAACAATTTATTTGCAGAATTGATAACTTTAAAAATTCTTACAAACTCCCAGATGAGGAAATTGTGTCCAAGTTAATTTCTTTGTTCACTAATGTTGCCCTGATGTGGTATGAATCTGTTCTCCTGGATGGTAATGACTACTCATGGGAGGATTGGAAGAAATTAATTAAAGCACAATTTGGTGGCTCCAAGTTCAGAATGGCTCAACAAAGGCAGTATGAGGAAACTATATATAGCTCTTCTACTGATAAACCTATTGAGTTTTTAATGAAACTTGTAAAAATCTTAAGGGAAATAGACCCAAATATGGAGTTTGATTCATGGAAGGACAGGATCCTCTATAAATTACCAATGTCTCTGAGAGACTTGATAATGGCTAGGACTGAGTTCTCCAAAGAACCCTCTTCTTTCATTAATACTTGCAATGAGATACTTCTAAACAATAAGTATGATTCCAGAAGATTCATTCCTAGGACCCCTTTGGAGAAACCCTCCACTTACCAACAGAAACCTCTGGAAAAGGTTGGTAAACCTTCTGCCCCTGTTGCACCAAAGAAGTATGCAACAAACACTTGCTTCAAGTGCAACAAGCCTTGGCAGAAAGGCCATGTTTTTGACAAGAAGATAAATCTTGTAGAACAAACAGAGGAGCATGCTGATGACACAATGGTGCTGGATGATACATCAAGTGATTGTGCCAGCAATATTTCATATGAATCTCAACAAGAAATCTTGATGCTGGAAGAGGATATACATTATTTAAATACTATTGACATTGATAATAATGATTTATCTACAGTTGAAGATGCTGAGATCATAAAGAACATTGAGGATAGCTCAATTATTATTTCCCCTCTTAAGGAACCAGTCTTGATCAATGGAACCAGCATTGAAGTTGTTCTGGATTCTGGAGCTGGAGGAAGTATAGTATCTGAAAGAGCACTTGCTTCAGTAGATCAAGACTATAAATCTAAACTAATTCCTATCATGTCTGAAAATTGGAGAGGGTATGGTTCTGTTTTGTCCCCCATTGGTAAATACAAAGCCACAGTGTTTTTTAAATACAACCATGGTTTTTTAAGAGCTATTTGTGATTTTGTTGTCATGAAAAATGATAACTTGAGCAATTGGTTTATTTTAGGGAATGATATTTTAACCAAGTATGGCATAAAATTGGATCCTTCAAACCAATGTTTCACAATGGGGATGAATGGGAAGAGAAAATTTAAGATTTCCTCCCCTAAAAAATTATTAAAACCAGAATTGAACACATGTAATTCTGTGGTTCAATATAAAGGAAGATCTACAAAAGAAATGCATGCCCTTATGTCTGAAATTGACAATGCTTCTATTGGAGAACAAATTTCTGGTGAGGATAAAGATTCCATCATTAACTTGATAAAATCTTTTCCTATGGCCTTTGCTCATGGGTCACATGAGCTGGGATTAGTTAAAGAGGAAATGAAACTTTCATTGTCTTGCCCATTAACTGATATACCACCTAGTTTAAAGAAGAAGACTTATCCTGTTTCTCCCACAAAGAGAAAAGATATTGAAGACAATATCTCTACCCTTTTAAAAATGAATATTATTGAAAAGGTAGTTGAAACATCTAAATATTGTGTTATCTCACCTGTCCTAATTTCTTATGAGAAAGATAAAGCCAGGTTATGTGGTGATTATAGAGCACTAAACACTTATACTGTTGATGATATCTACCCTTTACCTAGAATCAGCTCTATACATGCTACTTTACAGGGTGCTAAATATATCAGCTGTTTGGATGGTAATAAAGGACATCACCAGGTACCTGTTGAGAAAAATTCTCAGAACTTTCTGATGATTGCCACTCATATGGGTATTTATAAGTATATTAGGATGCCATTTGGCCCTAAAAATGCCCCTTCAGTTTTCCAAAAAGTAATGGATAACACATTCCATCAAGAGATAATTGAAGGATGGCTGATGGTTTATATTGATGATATCATTATCTTCTCAAAAACATTTGAAGACCATCTTAAACACCTGTGTAAAGTATTCCAGAAAATGGATGAAATAAATATGACACTTGCTTTGAAGAAATGTAAATTTGGTTTCCATTCTTTAAAAGTTCTTGGTCATGTTGTTTCAGGCTTACAGATATGTGTTGACCAGAACAAAGTGGCAGCCATACAACAGGTGAAGGTTCCTACAACAGTGAGAGAGCTCCAAAGTTTTTTGGGAATGTGTGGATACTATAGACAGTATATTAAAAATTACTAAGTCATAGCTTTACCCCTTACCCAATTAAGTAGAAAGGATTTTGCTTTTGTCTGGAATAGTGAAAGACAAAGAGCCTTTGACACTATGAAACACTGTTTGATGTCAGCACCAATTCTTGCTTTACCTGACTTTAATCAACCATTTGTTTTGTACACTGATGCCAGTTTCATTGGTCTTGGTGCTGCCCTCCATCAAAAACAAGTGATAAATGATAAAGTTTCAGAAGTAGTAATTTGTTATATTTCAAGAACCTTGAGAAATAGTGAATTGAAATATGGTGCTACTCAATTAGAGTGTTTAGCTGTAGTATGGGCTCTAGAAAAGCTTCATTATTACCTAGATGACCAGAAATTTGAACTTGTCACTGACTGCAGTGCAGTTAAATCCCTTTTAAACTTGAAAACACCTAACAGACATATGCTCAGATGGCAGCTGGCTGTTCAAGAGTACAGAGAAAGAATGACAATTATTCATAGGGCTGGTATTGTTCACTCAAATGTGGATATGTTATCTAGGTTACCTTTGCCAAATAATGACTCTAATCCTGCGTATGATCCTGAGGACGAAATTTTTCATATACATGGGATATATGTGGTTGATATGGAGGAAGAGCTATTACAGCTTATTCTGGAATCATATGATAAGGACACTGACTTGAAAAAGTTATGCACCATATTAAATGATCCAAAGAATGCTTCAATACAAGCATTAATTAAAACTCTTACACCAAAGTACCAAAAAGCTTTGGAAAAAGGTAAATTTTCAATTGATGAAGGATATCTATATTATAGAAGAAAGTTGAGTAATGTTATTGTTATTCCTACTTCTATGAATGAAATCATCTTGAAAATTTGTCATGATGACATATTAGCTGGACATTTTGATCTTGACAAAACAATGATCAGAATTAAGAACACTGCTTGGTGGGCTAATATGTCTGAAGACACAAAATTATATGTTGAATCTTGTGATTCTTGTCAAAAATCAAAAAGATTAACTGGTAAAAGAGAAGGATTAATGCAACATATTGAACCTCCTGATGCACCATGGCAAATAAGAAACATGGATTTTGTAACAGGATTACCTATTGCTGGTAAAGACAGTTATAACTCTTGTTGGGTTATTGTGGACAGATTCACAAAAATGTGTAAATTTATCCCTACCCACAAGGATGTTTCCACTAAATAATTAGCTTTCTTATGGTGGTCTCATATGTTTAATACTGCTGGTTTTCCTAAAGCCATAATCTCTGACAGAGACCCTAAATTTACTTCTGAATTTCGGATGTCTCTGATGGATGTTTGTGGTTGTGATCTGAAACTTTCTACTGCCCATCACCCTCAGACTGATGGTTTAGCTGAAAGAATGATTCAGACTTTAGAGGACATGATAAGAAGATATTGTGCCGTTGGCCTTGAGTATAAAGATAATGACAGATTTACTCATGATTGGGTTACCTTACATCCTGGGTTAGAATTTGCTTATAATAGTACTGTTCATTCTGTTACTCAAAGAAAGCCTTGTGAGCTCTGGCTTGGATATGTTCCAAATACTCCTGCCCAAATTCTCAATAACAAAATACCTAAATTGGATATACATCCTTGTTTAAAATCTTTTCTTCAAATGCAACAACTATGTAGAAATCATGCTCAAAAATGTATTGAAAAATCATTTGAATATGAGAAGAAAAGATGGGACAAATCCCATAAAGAATACACTTTTAAAAAGGGTGATGAAGTGTTGATTTCTACAGTCCACTTCAACTTACAAGGTAATAACAAATTGAAAGGTCCATTTGTTGGTCCATTTGTTGTCAGAAGAATGATTGGAGATAATGCAGTTGAAGTTATTCTGTATTCCACATATGAAAGAAAACATCCTGTTTTTCCAATATCTCTTTTAAAACCTTACACATCCAATAGTGATTTATTTCCAAAAAGGAGGGGTAGACCAAAGAAAACCCCAAATGAAATCACTGAAACAGCAGAAATTGAAAAAATTCTAAATGACAGAATAGTCACTGCTGAAAAAGGTACAGAATACTTATTGAGATTCAAGAATAAATCATCTGAATATGATTCTTGGATACCTGGGAAGGAGATATCTAATCTCCCTACTCTACTAAAAAAGTATAAAAAGAAAAAATCATAGCATTTTTTTATTGTTTTTTTAGAGTGAGGGAGTGTCAGCCAGGCTACTAGACTTACCCAGTGAAATAATTAATTATTTACTGGATGAAGCCGCACCTTATCATTTTAATTATTTAATTAATTAGTTACATTAAAATTACTTATAATAAATTAACTAACTACAGAATGATAAAATTAAATAAGTAATTAAAAATAAATATAAAATTGTCCCTTATATTTTTTCTCTAACACTGTGCTCATTTGACAGGTTGGAAGAAATAAAGAATTATATTAAAAAATAGATTTTAAATTAAAATAAGATTTTAATATTCAAATAATATTAAATATATTCAAAAATTCAAATTTCTTATTTAGAATTGACTTCTACAGTAAATATTAAATAAATTGATGTATTTCTGACATACTCTGTAAATACATCTTTTTGACACCTTCTTTTTAGAACAACTTTATTATTTGAAAATACTCCTTCTGGAATATTCTTTTTCTCTCTCTCTCATACTACTGTTTTCATAATTTGATTGCCGTGCTTTGTCCCTAATTTGCCTATATAAGGCCTCTCTTTTGGTTGTTTTTTCTTCATTCCATTACTACATTATTTTATTACAATTACAAACAATCAAACTTATTCTCATATTCTATAACATTAGTATTTACAATAATGTAACTCTAATCTATAAATTATATCAATATTTTAATCCTACCTCTTTTATTTTGAGTAATTAAATCACTTAGATTAAGAAATATGTACCATATTGTTGAGAATCCATTTTAACCCTTAAAATCCTCGTAAAACCTCATACCAAATCTTCTAGACCAAAAGCGTACCTTGACAATGCCCCTTTAAAGACCAAATTTTCTGACAATAGACATTATCAAGGGATATACCACACTCATCTAAACAAAAAAAATTCAGATATAATTCAAATAATAAAGTAAAACAAATAAAAAATAATATCAAAAGTTCACTGGTAAACACTAAAAAAGAAGGGTCTAGCATCCCAACAGTTTCAAAAAAAACTCTCTTTGATAAGGTCTCTGTGCTGGATTGAAACATTGTGATTGTTTTTTACTAAGATGAAAAAAATCTATAAGCTCCTTACCTATAGTAGATTTTGATACTGTAATATTGTGCTCTTGTTGTAAACTTGCCTAAATTTCATCTTGATATATTTCAGGATCTTCTGTTATTATTTTGAGAATAAATTGTCTACGTTCTTCCTGTAAAATTTAATGAAAACCAGTTTTAAGATAAGCTGTTGGATCTTTTACCACAGACCTTTTTGTTTTTTATAGCTTAATCCATTCAAAAAAAGAAGTTTCATGGATTTGAAAAGAATGTTTTTGATTTATATTGTGAAAACTTTTACCATTTAATACTTCCATGATGACAAGAACTTTGAATTTGGGTTTATATTTCAGGTATTGAATGATTTTAACTAAAAAATTGTAGGGGAAAAACCTATTTTTAAATTAATTAATAAAAGATTTTTCAGGTCAATAAAAATACCCACCAAAACCAAATCACAAAACAGGGGGAAAAAAAGGACCATATAAGCACCATATATGAAACAAAATGATTAAGAAATGAAAAAAGACACAAAAAACAAAAAACAATAAAAACCTGAGGTTGTTTGAAGCCATCAAATGAGAAGCCAACTGTGATAGATGCTGGAGGGGGAGGACAAAAAAACTGGGCAGAGGGGAGGAAAATAAATGGGGAGAAAGGGGACTCATAATTCAACAGTGTTTCACTTGTAGATTTGAAAATTTTACAGATAGTCATCCCAAAGAAGATTATAGGGTGATATTGGGTGATGATGTCATTGATAATGGCATTTCCCAAAGAAGTGTGAACTGTTTGTCAGAAGTTAAAGTATTTTTTTTTGCATTTTCCACAAAGTGTTTTTGGTATTGCTGTATAATATAACAGAGGCATGGACTAAGATTTCTTATTGAATAGTTTTTTGTGACAAAAGAGTAATTTTTTTTTAAAAAAAAGATGAAGGTATTAGGGTCATTAAGGTATCATTACATCACAGGAGTAGCAACTTTGTTTGTAATATATATATATATATATGTTAAGTGAAAATTTTCATGTGTCACAAATTTTTTCTCAAGTTTATTTTCTTTCCTTCTTAAGTGAGTTGAAATTGTATATATAATATATGTATAAGTGGTAAGACTTTCAAGAGTTTTTTTCTTTATCACTTGAACATCTGGTTGGTGAAGATATCTAATAAATTTGAGATTGAGAGTGAGAGTGAGAGTGAAAATTGAAGTGAAGTCTTTGTGATGGATGTTCAACCCCCCTCCCCCTTTCCTCCACCAAAAAAAATTAAAATTAAAAAAATTGAAAAAAAATTGAAAAAAATGAAAGGGGTGATTCTTATATGGTGTCGTTACTGTTATCTGTCAGCCTAGGTGTCCTCAGGACTGAGTACTTCTTATGCTTAAAATAAGATAAACTTAATTACATTAAGCTTATAAGTAAAAATTATGGTTATAATACTTATATGTATGGTTATTATGCTTATATATATATTTATTACACTGCTAAATGACTTATATACATTTAAATAGCTTATACTTGGCCTTATAATACTTATTAAGGTGTTAATGGAGTCATAATATACTTATCTTAAGTGATATTAAGTAATTATAGACATACATAAGCTTATATGTATGCATAAACCTCATATTCAGTAAAATATGTAGTTATATTATGTATATATAGGTCTATAGGCAGGTTTAACCCTCTAAATAGCCTATAAGCTTCATTTTTCTGCTTGTTTTAGGTCAATGGATGTATTCAATGGACTCAACACACCTTTTTCTGGCACATATATCCAGTTTGGACAGCTTAACCTGCTGCCTCTAATGGATTTTCATGGATTTAATGGTTGGGATATGATTACTGGGTTAATTTTGAGGCTTGGAAAGTTGTTTTGTTTCCTTTATATTCTTTGTATTTCATTTTATTCTCTTTTGATGAGTTGTTTTACCTGTTTCCTTATGGTATACGCTTTTATCTGTTTTCCCTATTTATGGTATGGGTGTATGATATCATTAATTGTGATGGGGAGCCTTACTGGAGGTCTGGGTGTTGAAACTGATTGAAGTGAATTCCATGGGGAGGTGATGAGCCCTCACAGTGCTGTAATTTCTGGGGATATCAGTGACATCATCTGGATTGAAGGTCTGTGATAAGATGGACGTTATTTAGTTAGTTAAGTTAAAGTGGACAAAAGATATTTGGACTAGGAATGATGGGTGACTCGGAGTGGACAAGTGGACAGTGGACAATAAGAAGAAATTATTCAGAAAGTGATGAGTGAGCTGGAACAGCGAATGAGGCAAAATAAAATAAAATAAAAGGGGAAAAATGGATTCATTGCTGAGAAGAGCAGACATACAGAAATACCTGATAAGATGGACGTTATTTAGTTAGTTAAGTTAAAGTGGACAAAAGATATTTGGACTAGGAATGATGGGTGACTCGGAGTGGACAAGTGGACAGTGGACAATAAGAAGAAACTATTCAGAAAGTGATGAGTGAGCTGGAACAGCGAATGAGGCAAAATAAAATAAAATAAAAGGGGAAAAATGGATGCCGAAAAGAGATTAAGCAAGGCATCCATTTATAGTAGTTAACAGATTGATATGTATTTATTAGAAGGATAGATGTTGAAGAAAGTATGTGAAAAGGAACAGGTACGTATCTATAAATGGGCAAGTGCTCTATTTAAGGTATGTATATAGTAATATAAAATTAACTAGCGGATTTAGTAACTAACAGTCTATAAGTAACTACTGGAGTTCAACACCCTCCCGTGCTCAAGATGGCAATGAAATAAGATGTAGCTTATGCATGAAAGTTTGATGTTTAATCCGAGATAGTGACTTTGTGAGAATATCAGCTGGCATGTCATTGGTTGAAACGTATTGAATGGAAATTTCTTTGGTATTAACAAGTTCACGTAGCCAGCAGACTCTAGTATTGATGTGTCTTGTACGATGTTGGTATAGTGGGTTGAGTGCTAGGTTGATGGCTCCTTGATTGTCACCATTAAGAATAGTAGCAGTAAGTGGTATTGAAAAATCATTGAATAATTCCTTCATCCATAGAAGATCTTGACCACATTCAGTCATAGAGTAATATTCTGCTTCAGAAACAGATAAGGCAACTGACTGTTGTTTACTTGAGCGCCATGAAAGCAAGCCAAGGTGAAAAACTAGGGTTCCTGAGGTGGATTTTGAGTCCTCAGACTTGTTATAGTCAGAGTCTGCAAAACCAGTCAGTACTCCAAGCTTAGCGTCCTGGAAGTTTCCAAGGGTCAAGACGATGTCTTTGGATTTTTGTAAATACCGCAGGATATGAAAGAATGCCGTAATTTGTTGGTCAGTGGGTTCGTTAAGATATTGAGCAAGGGTACTAGCTGCAAAGGCTAGATCGGGCCGAGTGCATAGGACCAGATAATTTAAAAGACCGATTGCGCGCCTGTAGTTAAAAAGATTGGTTAACTTCTTAGTGGAGCATTTGGAGAAGTGGGAGTTGGGAACTAGGGGAGTAGTAACTGTGCGACAGTTCTCGTGATTGAATTCCTTAAGTATGTTATCAATATATAATTGTTGAGATAGGGTTATAGTGCGCTTAGACCTATCTCTGGTGACCTTCATGCCAAGGACCCAACATAATTCTCCTTGATCATCCATGTCGAAGACTCGAGAAATTTGAGTTTTGAAATCGGAGATTGAGGGACCTCCGATAATTAAATCATCAACATGTATGTAAACATAGCAGGGTTTGTTTTTATCTGAGTTTAAGAAGAGACAGGGATCCGCTTTACTAGCTCTAAACCCAATGTCGGTAAAGAACTTGACTAGCTTGTTGTACCAGCAGCGGGGGCTTTGTTTGAGACCATAGAGAGATTTCTTGAGATGGAGACAATGATTTTCATTTTTAGGAGTATATCCACAAGGAAATCGTAGATATAAGTCTTCATCAGGTTCTCCATGAAGAAAAGCTGATTTGACATCCATTTGATGAATTTCCCAATCTTTAAAAGCAGACACACTTAGTAGGAATTGAAGGGTGGAAAGTCTACCTGTAGGTGCATAGGTCTCGTTATATTCAATACCTTCTATTTGAGAAAATCCCTGTACACATAGGCGAGCTTTATACTTGATGATATTTCCGTCGGCATCGGTTTTCTTCTTAAAAGTCCAAGTGGTTCCAAGAAGGTGGTTACTTGAGGGAATCTCAGTTTCTTCCCACACATTATGTTTGGATATACTGCTGAGTTCAGAATTGATGGCTTTAAGCCATTCGTTGCTTTCAGGAGAATTCAAAGCTTGATAATAATTTTGAGGTGTATTGAATGGTGTGACTGCCAGACATGCAACATTAGCTCTTCTCTTGGTGTTGAGAATATTGGAGGTACCGATTTCAGAGGATATTTCTTGAGGAGGTTTATAAGTTTCGTCAACATAAGTGTAGTGTTTCATGTTGAAGGGAGTACTAGATTCAGAAGAGACGTCATTTGATACGGGGATTGATGGAGGTGATTGGGGAGTATAGGTATTAGGTGTAAAGGATTCCAATACTAAGTCTTGACTGTCGTTGATGGGACTAAAAGAGACTGGTTGGCTAAAATATATGTCAGGAAACTGGAGTTTTTCAGCTGAATTCCCATTAGATATTATTCGAGCCAGATTAAACGTGTTCAAGAACTTGACATCGTGGGTGATAATGATTGAGTTCGATGAGATGGCGTAAATGCGGTAATTAAGATGTCCCTCACAATAACCTAGAAACAAGCCCTCGTCACCATTTCTGTCAAATTTTCCATCTCGTTTATGTTTTTGAAGGTTAAAAATTACATCAGAACCAAATGGATGTAATTTATTGGGTAGTTTGGTATTTTTGTGCCATAGGTTCCAGGGAGAATCATTATTTTTCAAAGAAGACGAGGGAAGGATGTTGAGTAGAAACGTAGCCGTGTTTACAGCCTCGGCCCACCAGCTAGCATCTAAGCCGGATTCTATCAAAAGACATTTAGCTTTTTCTACAATAGAGCGGTTCCCTCTTTCAGCTATGGGATTCTGTTGGGGTGAATAAGGAGCAGTTTTGAGGTGAAGGATACCTTTACTTTTCAAGTGATTGCTCATTGCATTACCAGTGAATTCCCCACCATTGTCAGAAACGATACATTTTACTTTCCTTTCCAATTGATTTTCGACAAATGTTTCATATTCTTTATAGAAGTGAAAGGCCTCCGATTTTAGATCAAGAAAGTAAACGTGCCTGAATCTAGAGTGGCCATCGACAATCTGAAAGAAATAAGATTTTCCACCTCTGGATTCTGGGGTGATAGGTCCGCATAGATCCATGTGTATAACATCCAACGGAGATTCAGGTGTAGGAAAGGAACCAGAGTAAGGAAGCAAGTGAGACTTAGCTAGTGCACAAGTTTTACAAGTGAAATTTGAGAAATCCAAACCTGGGAATAACTTTTCCATGGTTTGATTATTGGGATGACCGTAATTATGATGCAGTAAATTAAGATTTGAATCATCGCGTAACGTATTGATCGAGAGGTTAAAGATTTGATTTGAAATTATGGGAAATGATAAAATCTTCCCTGAAGAGTTACAATTTATACGGGTTTCGCCTTTGAATTTGACTTTGAAGAGTCCACCTTCATTGTCAAGGCTCCAACCATTACGTAAAATGTCCATGGCCGATATAAGGGTAGCTTTAACTGATGGTATATATAAAGCATCGTTGATATGAAAGGTGTGGCCAGAAGGGGAGGTAAAGGAAACTGTGCCTTGTCCAAGGGCTGCAATTTCCTCACCATTGGCCATTGACAGAGTGATGCTAGTAGGTTGATACGAGCTGAAAAATTTGAGGGAGTTGAAAATAGTATATGAGGCGCCACTGTCCAAAATGGCATGATTGTCCGGTAGATTTGAGATAATAGATAGTACTTTATGTCCAGATTCCTTGTCTCGATTTTCACGTTATTTTTTCCTTTTAAGGAACTCGTCACGCTTTTCAGGATGGAGTTGGAAACATGAGGATTCGTGATGTGGAGCGAGAGGATTGTGCTTTCCCTTAGAGCACAGTTGTTTTGTTCTAGAGTCCATAGCTAGAACAGTACCCGAAGAAGTATTGAGGGCTTTCCTTTGAGTTATTTCAGCCTCAATATCAGCAAAGATATTTTCGATAGTTGGTCGTTGATTGGTGATATCGTACTTGCTGAGAATAATAGTTGCGGCTGTTTGATATGAGTCAGGTAATAAGTTCAAGACATAATTTCCCATTATATAGGATAAAATGTTTTCTTTAAACAAGTCCGGTACCACTTCTCTGAGTAGTTTCATCGTACTTCTAAAATCATTCATAGCCCCCAGTAAATTATTCTCAGTGAATTTGATCTTGAATAATTGATTTACAACATATGAGCAGTTCTGCGTTGATCTGGAGGCATAATGTTCTTTGATGCGTGTCCACAATTGAGCGGGTTCAACTAAATCATCGTCCAATACAAATTTGTCCTGATTTGGTCGATCCATAAACATCTTGATAATGGTGTTGGTCTGGCGTTGTCTGAGTTTGAAGACATTGTATAAATTGGGATCAGTGGGAATAGGAGTGTCTTCAACGAGGAACTGGTCGAGGTTTCGAACGGTGAGTGCATACTTAATATCAGTCTTCCACGAGCTATAATTTTTATTGGTTAACTTTTCAATCCCCTTGATTTCAGAATATGATGAGTTATCTTGGAGATAAGAAAAGTCAGGAGGAGGAGGAGGTGTGGTAGGCATATTAGGAAGTTCCGTTTGTTCAGAAGAGATACTTGGTGAAGATGGAGAAGTAGTGTTTGTTGATTCAGGGGTCGCCAGTTTTAAATAGAAGACAGGGGCGCTGGGCCCATAACCCTGATAAGATGGACGTTATTTAGTTAGTTAAGTTAAAGTGGACAAAAGATATTTGGACTAGGAATGATGGGTGACTCGGAGTCGACAAGTGGACAGTGGACAATAAGAAGAAAAGAAATACCTGATAAGATGGACGTTATTTAGTTAGTTAAGTTAAAGTGGACAAAAGATATTTGGACTAGGAATGATGGGTGACTCGGAGTGGACAAGTGGACAGTGGACAATAAGAAGAAATTATTCAGAAAGTGATGAGTGAGCTGGAACAGCGAATGAGGCAAAATAAAATAAAATAAAAGGGGAAAAATGGATTCATTGCTGAGAAGAGCAGACATACAGAAATACCTGATAAGATGGACGTTATTTAGTTAGTTAAGTTAAAGTGGACAAAAGATATTTGGACTAGGAATGATGGGTGACTCGGAGTGGACAAGTGGACAGTGGACAATAAGAAGAAACTATTCAGAAAGTGATGAGTGAGCTGGAACAGCGAATGAGGCAAAATAAAATAAAATAAAAGGGGAAAAATGGATTCCGAAAAGAGATTAAGCAAGGCATCCATTTATAGTAGTTAACAGATTGATATGTATTTATTAGAAGGATAGATGTTGAAGAAAGTATGTGAAAAGGAACAGGTACGTATCTATAAATGGGCAAGTGCTCTATTTAAGGTATGTATATAGTAATATAAAATTAACTAGCGGATTTAGTAACTAACAGTCTATAAGTAACTACTGGAGTTCAACAGTCTGTGCACTTCAGTGGATTTTGGTATAAGTAAAGGATGATTTGGTGGGTTATTGGACATCACTTACCTTCTACACATCCAATAAACATTATAAAAAATTATTAGTATATAAAAATATATTTTAAAGCCATTATAAATTGATATTTTCTTTATATTAACTATAACTATATTTTATTAGCCTATTTTCCACCACTAGTCTGCACCCATCCAAATATTGTGAGTTAACAATTGAGTATAAGAGTTTTATTAGTCTTCCCCTGTGGTTTAATTTATAAATAATTTATTATCAAGTAGTAGGACCATTAATATTTACTATTAAATCATACTTAAGTACTAGCATAGACTGACATTATCAGTTTGTTTGTATTTATTATTATTTTTTTAGGGGGGGACATATCATGAAATTCAATTTTGTTGGATAGTTTTTGAAGGTTAATACTTTTATTTTTTCCCCGTTTAATTTAATTTAGTGTGTATAAATTGTGTTTATTATCTTAGTATTTTGGTTAGTAACATTGTATGTACATACATATGTAGATCTAGGAGTAAGATTTTCCTTTTTTTTTTCATGACTCAAACTGTTCTTCTTCAGATTAAAATTAAAGATTGATTTTTGAAGAGAACTGGATAAACATACTTTGCTTCTCTGCTGCATGATGAATGTGAGTTTGCTATTTGGTTATTAACTATCAAAAGAGGGTTACTAGGATTTTTTTTGTTTTTGCTATTGTAGAAAGTTTTAGGTTTTTGCTTAGGTGGTGAAATGCAGTATACTTTTGCATAATGCATCAAATCAAAAAGGGTTGCAAATTGTTTTGCTTGGATTTACCAGATTTAAGTATTTTTGTTTTGTGTTAAAAAAGATCCATCTAGCATCTTCTTTAGTGTTTATCAAGTTGTTGATTTTATCATTGATAGAATCTTAATCAGTGTGAGATTCAGTTTTATAACTTCTGGTATCTCTTCTCCCCCTTCCTGTGGCTGAACTTCCTGTTCAATATTTCCCCTCGCCCTTCGGTCTTCTCTTCTCTTGGCTGTTTAGACTGTGTAAACGATTACTTGGCCAGCAAGGAAGCTTGTGCATTATCATAAAATGGCCTTTTTTCTTCGTCAATTCTCCCGGAAAATCTCATTTGCTTTCGCCCCTTTACAACGCACTGCACTTTCTCCTTCTCCTTCTCCTTTTCATCTTCAACCTTTTCCTTTTTCTCACAATCTCACATTTACTCGCTTCATCTCTCGTGGTCATGAATATCAGCCATCTCAATTGAAACGTAAACGAACTCATGGTTTTCTTGCTCGTTTACGGACAAAATCGGGTAGAAAAATTATCGCTGCTCGGAAAGCTCGAAGACGAAAATATTTAACTCATTAATCATCCTCTTCCTCCTCACACTTGCTTTGGATTTTTATTCTTACTTCCTTTCATTTCTTTCGGTTTCCTTTTTTTTTTTTTTTGACGAGGCAGATTAAACCAATCGTGAGTCTTAAGTTTATCTTCCTCATCAGGTTACATTTCTATCTCTACTAAATATATCACCCTTCTTTCGTTAGAATAACTTATAACCAAGATCATTTCTGGCTCAATCATCCTTTAAGAGTTAATTCAACGCGCTTTTGTTTTTACGTTGCGTTGTTTCATGGGAAAATTGAAACTATATGATCTTTTTCAACTAAGAAATTTCAAGTAACATTTATAACTATTTTGATTCAATAAAATAACAGTTACTTTACAGCATTCAAGATAAAGAAAAAGTATGTCCTCATCTAAATTTTTAGAGGTTACATATATACATATATATGAATATGTGGTAACAGGAGTATCAATTTCTCAGAAAGAGGAAATAAAAGAGGCAAGGTGATTAACTTTAGATGAAAATTGATATTTATTATAGAACAGACCCAGTTGAAGATAAACGTCTTGCTTGAAAATCTATTAAGTAAATAACAAAATACATCAATATTTTTTTTACTTTTATTAAATTTTCTTAGTATGAACAGTTAAATTAATATTAACATAACTTCTGCGTGCTAAACAAAAAGTAACATAACAAGTCAGGATTTAACCCTATAGCCTGATACGACTCATATAAGTTTGGTGGTTGAGTGTCTTTTTATCTCTTATTGCCAAGTGAAGCAAAGTAAAACCGTTAACTAATTCATCTCAATTAATTTGGTATCAACTTGTTTTAAGACATATCTGCAATCTTAATTACTATTTTACTCATTTTTAAAACTGTTTGATTGTTTAAGAGATATTATATTTTTTCACCAGTTTGGTTATCGTCATTGCTGACTTGAAACCTAGCATATAACATATTGGTCAATTTTTTTTTATTTTTTTTTCTACTCAGTTTTTATTATTCTAGCTTTTGGATCACCTTTCTACTTGATTTTTGAGTTTTATAATTTTTGAAACTCTTCAGAAATTAAAATTTGCTCCTCTTTTTTTATTTTATTTTTGGTTTTGGTTTGCTTTTGCTTGTAAATGATTTTTGGTACCTGGATAGGTCTTTTTTTTTTTTGTCAAAATTTTTTTGTAGGAGTGTCTTGTCTATTTGTAAGTATCTTTGGGATTTGTAATAAAATATAAAATTATTTTTTTTTACAAAAAAAGATCAAATGGTAATGTTGGCTGGAAAAATTCAACCAAAGGAAATGGACGATGGTGGGGAGACTACTCAACCCTTATAAATTGACAAGACTGGGAGAACACTTGACCTGTGTGATGATGATGATGCGAGGACAACACTCTACCTGGTAAGGAAATAATGAATGAGGACGACACTTTACTTGGCTTACGACGCGGGGAAGACACTCTACCCGGCTTAGAATCTGGGGACAACACTCTATCCAGTAAAGAAATAATACAACACAATACAAAGGATCTCAGGCTCTGATGATAATTAGGAGCAAACAAAGATCAGGTGTATATTTCATGTTAGTAAATAATAAAAAATGTAACATGAAGGAATAGGAATCAGAATATACCATTACCTGATGATAATTAGGAGCAAACAAAGATGGCAAAAATAATGAGTGTTGCAGTCTATGTATACTCTCAACCATCATCAGTATAGGTTTAACATTAATGTAGGTCTCAATAAATGTAATGTAATTAGGGGGTATCAAAGTTAGAAATCTTCCATTTCAAAATACCTCTTTTTCCCACCAAATCAATCATGATTATTTTTTAAAATATGCCATATTGTGCTCCCAAAACACCTTTTTACTGAGAATTAATTTCAACTCTGTGGCTTTCTTTTTGTGTTGTGAAATACCTTTTAATTAATTACAAATTTTTAACTTTGATACCCCCTATTATGTTCACAGAAATATGCATTTTTATGTAGCTGAATGGGTGACACATAATAGAGGGTATCAAAGTTAGAAATCTTCCATTTTAAAACACCTCTTTTTTCCATCAAATCAATCATGATTATTTTTTTAAATATGCCATATTGTGCCCCCAAAATACCTTTTTACTGAGAATTAATGTCAAGTTTTTGCTTTCTTTTTGTGTTGTGAAATACTTTTTAAATAATTACGAATTTCTAACTTTGATACCCCCTAATGAAATTATTTTAGACGAGCCTGCTACCCGTCTACTATGCAGACGGTCAGCAGCCTCACACACACATCAAGACCTTCAGCCCGGATGTGTGTCCCTGCTTGCTATGCACATTGTATGGTAAGAATCATTATACATCTGGACCTTCGGCCCGGCTGTTAGTCATAATAATGTTGAGTAATCATGATTGGCGTGATGATCCATCCAGAGCTTTGGCCTGTATGTTTGTCTTAACTGTGTTGAATATGCATGATTGGCATGATTACACACCTGGTCCAAAGGTCAGGATTTTTGTTATAACAGTGTAGAATATGCATGATTGACATGATTATACATCCAGACCTTGGTCCCAAATGTGAGTGATGTTAGCCTTGCATGGCATCAAGGCTAAAGGTCAATATAAGTGTATTATTTTTATTAACCTCCCTCCCTTTCACAATAAATATTAAATACAATTATTCAAGACTTCTTTGTATACAGCATTTACTGCCCTTCCTTTAGCTTTCTCAGGTAATAGTACATGAATGTTTTCACTGTACTTTGCCCTTGAAAGTGCTACATATAACTGACCATGTACAAAAACTGGTGATTCCAGGTTAAGACCAATAATGTCTAAAGATTGACCTTCGGCCTTGTTGATTGTCATACCATAAGCTAATCTAATAGGTAGCTGAATTCTGCACAGTGTGAAAGGAAGACCAGAATTGGTTGAACTCTCCAATGTAATTGTTGGGATAAACACCCAATTTCCTTCATATGGTCCAGGGAGTATACATGCTTGTATCACATTTCTTTCAATCTGTGTAACCATCAGCCTGGCGCCATTACATAAACCTGCAGATGGGTCAAGGTTACAAAGTAACATGATTGGGCAACCCTTCTTTAGTGAGAAAGAGTGTAGAGAAAAACCTGATGGATTGATGGTGTTTAAGTAAACTATTGGAAATAGGTTGTTTGGTGATCCATCATCAGCTATGGCTTATCAGCACTATGAAAAGTTGAGATTCTTCCTGGTAGAATATTCAGAACCAATTTGTTAATTTTGTCTACATTCACATTTTTTGTGGCTGGAATGACCCTACTTTTTAAGTACCTGAGTAGGGAGACTCCATCACAGTTGTCCAAAGAATTAATTCCAGGGTATACCACAGTGACCAATTCTTTTAACCCATCAGGCCAACTGGAAACACAGTGTTTAGAAGGAATCTCCACCAATTCTGGATTTGGTGTTCTTCCTTCCCCATTATGAAGGATCCACTCAGAAAAACAGGCAGCATCTTGTACTTGCTCATCATTCATTCCTGTCTGACAAAGCTTCATGTTGATGGTCAGGTGGATTTTTATAACTTTTGGTCAGATAGTGCAGTGGATTAGAGTTGAAGATAATATCTGTCCTCTTGAGCCTTTTGGTATGACTGGAAGGCATTATCTAAAGTCCCCTGAAGAATGACATAAAATTATAAGAAAGGAATATTTTTTGGCATCAGTACAAATGTATGATAATGTAAATGGAAATATATATTTATCCATTTAATGAAAAAGAAATTTTAAAAGCCAGATGTTAGTTGAAAATGCATACCAGCAAAAAGCATACTGATTCCCCCAAATGCAAGATTGTTTTTCAGGATATCCTGTAAACTTCTATCCACAGCCTCAGCACAATGGCAATGTTGTGCTGGAGATTCATCCCATATAATTAAATTTTTCATCCTCAAAATTTTAGCTAGGTCACTCTGTGATTTAATATGACAATATGAATCTTGATTTGTATCAAGTGGAATCTTAAGCCTGGAATGAGCTGTCCTTCCCCCTTCTAAAAGTATAGATGCTATCCCCAAAGAAGCAAAAACAAGAGCAATGTGTCCTTGACTTCTAAACCAGGCCAGGATCATGTTTTCAACAAATGTTTTACCAGCTCCCCTAGTTCAATCCAAGAAAAATATACCACCCTCTCCAGATGCATGGGCTTGCATAACTTCATCAAAAGCATTTTTCTGGTATAAATTGGACAAATAATACTGATTTCTCTATTTTTCAGTAAGCTCCTGCCTTTCATATGACTGTTCTTCCAAGATGAGCTGACCTGCAGAAAGATGAAAGTGTTGTGTTGGATCAGGAAGTCCTTATTCAGATAAAGAGTAACCTTGCTTATTAAGCAAGAGGCTAATAAGATTCAAAGTGTAATCTCTGATTTGTTGGTTGGAAGGCTGAAAAATGTGAAACTTTGTTTGTAGGATATGTCAGGAGTCATCCCCAATTGCCAAAATGTGTGATTCAAGAAGACCCAATGGATTAGCAGGATGGTTCCAGATTAGAATAGAAGTGAACAGTTGCCTGAGTTGACCCCCAGTCTTCATTAATTATACTTTACACAAGCATTTCTTGTATCCAGCATCATCTTTCAAAAGACCATATACCAAGAAAGCAGCCTAGAAGGTTGGGTGTTGGACACCATGCACATGTATCAGAGCTTCATAGCTTATTGGTCCAGCCACATGGTAAAGCAGAAGGCGCAAGTAAACCCATTCTTGAGCATTTTGTCCATATAGATATTCTATTTCTTCAAATTATTTCAGCTTCACCTTGGGCCCAGAGGTATGTCATAATAGTTGTGAAATTAGAATATGTGATTTGGTGTCAAATCAGAATTACTTGTGGCTTTACACAGCTTATTAATTATAAGTGTATATGTTATATCAGACATGGAGATAAATATTTAATTATTTATTGATAATGATATATGGTGATGATGAAGATGATAGCAATGTGATGATATATATACTGATTCAACATTGAATCTATTTTACATAATTAAATAAAAATATATAGTGTAGATAAACATTTATTTTAAGAGGGAAAAACTTAAAATTTGATGCTAATGTGATGAGTAGCCTTTTATTTATTGATATATATGATGATGATGATGATGATGATGATGATGATAAGAATGTTTCAATTTATTGATATGATGATGTTAATGTTTTAGATTATTAATATGATGATAGTAATTTTTTAAATTATTGATATGATGATGATGGTAATTTTTTTATTTATTGATTAATATTATGATGATGGTAATGTTATAAATTATTTCTATGGGGATGATAATGGAAAAGTTTTTATTTATTCATTATTGATATATATATAAGGTGATGATGATGGTAATTTAAGAGAGATAAAAAAAGCAAAATGGAAAAATGGAAGAGAAAAGAAAAACATTACCTAGGTAAGTTGATATAGAGGGTGTAAATCAAGTTGAGAAAAGGAAAGAAAGATATAAAAAGCAAAGAAGAACAGAAAAAAGAGATGAAAAAAAAAACAAAAAAAGCTTAGCAAGTTTTTGGGTGGGTACTGATGAGTCTGAGGCTGGGTGGGCCATGCATTGTTGGTCTAAATTGGGAGGAAGAAAAAAAAGAATTGGAGCAAAAACAAAAACAAAGAAAAAAGAAAAAGAAACCCGCTTACAAAGGAGTGTTGGAAGATTTAGGCACTGATGAGTCTGGGGTAGAAGAAAAAAAAGAGCAAAAAAAAGCAAGAAGAAAACATATGCAGTAAAAGATGAGTAAGGGAGAAAGGAGAAGGATTACTTACCAAGAGGTGCTGAAGGATTGAGGATGGGAGTGAAAAAGTCAATTTGTGAGGGGGTAGGTGTGTGTGGTTGAGGGGAGTGTGTGGGTGTCTGTAAGAGCAAATGTTGTGGTGGGAAAGTGTGTGCAGGTTCAAGATGGATTAGAAGAGAAGATAAAGAAAAAAAAAGAAAAAAAAAGAAAAAAAAAGAAAAAAAAAGAAAAAAAAAGAAAAAAAAAGAAAAAAAAAGAATACAAATGAGAGCTTACCAGGGTAGACCAAGGAGAAGGGCACCAGTATGTGTGACATGGAGGGGTGGAGCTGGAGTTGGAGCGAGGGCAGGGGGGGAGAAGTTAGGTTAGCAGAAAAATATGCTAATTTTTAGGAAGGTAGGGCACTATTTTCTTTATATATATAGATACTTTATTAGAGCATCCACACTTGCAGGTCAAATTAGCTTTGGTATGCATATTTTACTGAAAATAGCCGCTAAAATTCCACACTCATCTATTTTCAGTCTTTTAGTAAAGGGTCAAATCAGTAATTTTTTCAGTAAATTGTGGTTCTTTCCAAAAATTATTGAGCCATTTGTGTAACTCATTTTCTGCACTGCCATTTTTTCAGTAATTCATCTCAATTTCTCAAACTTGAAATGCCTCACTACCTCTGATTCATTAAAACTTCACTCTTACCAAAAACTACATTAATAGTCATTCTCTTACTCAAAACTAATTTTCTCACGTCTCATCATCACATCACACCCAAAATTATCATTTTATTATATTATAATACTTTCTAAACTATGTCTACACCTCAAAGATCCTACAATATTGAAAATGGTTTTGCCCAAAGTGGTCTTTCATCAAGCATGCATTACCAGTGTAACAGTCTTGTTCCATCATTTTTTTTGTCTCAGTGTATTTGAATTCAATGTTTTATTGTTGTAATAGGTAGTTAAAAAATATTTAAGGAGCCGATCTTCTTCTTACATTTCTAATAAATCATCAAGGAAATTTAATGGAATGGGAAATGCAACAGTTGAGTGAAGAAAATTGAGTATGGTAAAAGGAGGGATAGAAGAAATCAGTGCAGTGGAAGGAGTGATTTTATTGAATAAACCAAGAAACACAAGTGATCAATATTTTTTGTAACTCACATATAGTGAGTTTTTTCAAAAATGAGTGTGGAATGATATCATAAATTGGTGCAACTCAGAAGTAATATGCATGTAAGCAGGAGTTACACAACCAAACAAGTGTGGATGCTCTTAACAACAGAATAATGATAAAGTAGACAAGGTTTCTGAAGGAGAAAACTAAGAAAACAGCTTAAAAGCTGACATATTCCACCACTTTTCTTTGAGAAAAAGATAATTCTGGTGGCTTCTTTGTTGTCAACTTCAAATTTTTCCTAATTTCAAATTTTTCAAATTTTTTATAATTTAAAACAAAAAAAATGTTTGATATTTTTATGTATGTAGACACAAATTAACTTAGCTACCATGTGAAATGTGTGTATAGTCTATAGATTGCATGTCTGACTAACTCTGATTCTTCTTGGACTTTGTTACTGATGCACAACTACAGGTTATAGTCCCTTTTTAGTGCTTGTCATTAAAGAAGTAGGAATATACTGGCAAGTTTTGAGTCCCATCTGGAAGGTTTCCGAACATTAAACTCTTTTGCCACTACACTGGGGTGTCAATATTTTTTCTCTGAAATCTACTCTGACCAATACACCAATTTGGTCCTTCTCATTGCATTTCCAACAGCTTTCATCATACCCATTTCAAAGGACCTGCACCCTCCCTAACACTACCCTGCTTCTTTGTGATACACCTCCACATTTGTTCTCTGTTAAACCTAGATTGTATCCCAAAATGCCATAACCCTCCTTCAATACACCTATTTCTCCCATATCACTTAAGGAGCTTGAACAGTGCTGTAAAGCTCTGGAAGGCATCCGCAAAATAGCTATGAGTGTAGAAAATCTCCAATTGGCATGATGGGGATTGAAAGATCTGTTCCATCATGACAAATTTTATTGGCACCACTTCATATGCTCTAAATAATCAACCTGTTTCTGAAGGTGACATTGGTGACCACATGGCACATATCATTTTGATTGATACACTTGAAACATCACTTCAACAAATCATGGATCCAGATTTTTAATTCCAAATTGCTTATCTGAAACTATATAAAAAGTTTAATAGGTTAACTCATACTTCTTGCCTTTCCCTTTTAAAATCCTTAATATTGATTGCTTCTCAACCTTTTATATCCATGAAAAAACACTTGGAGAATGTTCAAGAAACCATTGATGTGATCATACATACCAGTTTTAACTTCACCAATTCTTCTGTGAAAGCCATCATGCCCCACATCCCGCTTCTTATTTTTCCATCAGATCTTTCCACTGATAGAAGTTATGCTATTGAGTTTCACTGAGACAGTCTCAACATGTCATACAATGATTTGATCACCAAGATGCTGACAGCTAAAGCAAATTTAGCCCTGTTTAAGAAGGCACATGAATCTCTGAAAATTTCAAACTTTAGTATCAATGTGATGAAAGAAAAGATACCTTGCTAAAGAGCTGTCAACTCATATAAACCTGCCAATTCTCAATGCAGGTGTTTTGATTTTGATTCAAAAAAGCATATGCACCATTATTTCCCCTTTTTTCCACATTCTCCTTTCTACAACCTTGTTTTGAAGATGTATTATTATTTACAACAGAAAATCACAACTTTGGATTGACTTTGCAGACCTTCACCTTAATCTAGAGGAAAATTCCATGCTAAATTGACTGAAATGGGTGAAGATGTTGTGTAAATTGATTCTAGAACTATGGAAGCACTTTCTACAGCTATCAATCATATAGACTTGCAAAGTGTCAAATGGTGTTCCAAATCCATGGCTTCCAACAGTGATTTAATTCTCAATAGTGGTGCCACTCACCATGTTACTGGTGATGTAAGTTTACTTTTCAACTACAAACCAATCTTTCCATGTATCCCAGTGGAGGTTTTGACTAAGAGCATTCCTTCTTTCATAATTGGCACTGGAAACATGAAATCTATGGGTTTGGATTGTATAATCGTTATTAAAAATGTATTCTTTTGTCCACAAGCTAGGACAACTTTTATTTCATTGTTTTATCTTGTCAAAACAGGAATGGAATTCTCCATGTCTCAGAAAAAGGGATTTATATTGTCTTTAGATAGTAAAAAACTTTATATAGACAGAATTTAAAATAATGGACATAGATGGCATGTAAATACTGTCAAAAACATGAATCCAATCTCACCTGAATCAATGAAACATGCTTCCTCATATCCCATTGAGAAAATTGCACCTGAGAGCCCAATTTTTCTTTTTAAACTTTTCATAGATGACATCAATTCTGCTGCTATACATTGACCTTATGCTTATCCAGGATCACTCTTTGAATGGAATCATTGAATAGGACATACCAGTAATTGTGTTTATCATAATCTCATTAAACATGATCTTGGTATTGGTCTTCCTGATGAATGCCAAAAACGTAAAATAGAATGTGCAGACTGTGAAATTGCTAAAAGTACTAGAAAAGCTACAGCTAAACATGAGTTAGTTCCAGAATCCATGCTCTCTCTTATAGTGGGTGATATTATTGGTCTAGTTAAGGATGAGGCTGTTGGAGGTTTTAAATTGGAGGTACTCTTTTGCAAATCTTACTCAACTTACAGAGAGGTTTTTATACAGAAGAAAAAGAGCAATGCAATGGCGGCATTCCACACTTTTCTTAACAAACTTACAACTGCTACTGAAAAGAATCTTCAAGCTCTTCAGGCAGATGGTGGAAAATTACACAGTAACTCCATAAAGACCTTTCTGTCCTCTATTGGTGCTACCCATGAAGTAACTATGCCATACCATGCTGAGAATAAAGGAACTTCACAGCCTTTTAAAATTAAATTTGGTGATATTACAAGTATTTCTTTACTGGCTAGTGAATTGCCAAAATGTTTCTGAAGAATGTCATACAAATGGGCTTCCTTTTTCCAAAACTGCTTTCCAAAAAGTAAAATCACAAATTCAACTCTTCTCCAAATGGTATTTGGTAATAAACCAAATTTCAATTTTATATAAACCTTTGGCAGAAATTCTTATATCCATGTCCATAAATAAGTGAGGAAAACACTAGATAACTGTGCCATTGAATTCAAGGTAGTTGGTTACTCACACAACAATTTTGGTTGAATTTTTTAGCACCAAGCCTCAGGAAGAATTTTTGAATAAGCAATGGCTGAATTCCCTGGAGGTCATTATCATTTGCATGATCTTGCTAGATCATCTTCCCTATCTGCATCTAAAGGTTCTCTCAATAAAATATTGAATTCTCTATCTTTTGTAGATTTAAAAGTGGAAAAAATAATTGATGAGCAAGACTTATGTATCAGCTCAATTCAATTAGCCTTTTGTCAGTCCCCTGTTTCCATTCTGACTACCTTCAAACATACCATGTGTTCCCCTAATGCAACTGAATGGAAATATTCTTGCAATAATGAAATGAATAACATTTCTTGCCTCAATGTTTGGTCTGAATTTGCACCCCCCTGGTACTATACCACTAAAAGTTAAATGGGTATTCTATTTCAAAAATTAAAATGATGGCCCTCCTTTCAAATTCAAAGCCAATTTTGTGGCTAAAGGTTTTAAACAACACAAAGGAATTGACTATAAAGACACTTTCTCTCCCACTGTTACCTTTGCCTGACAATGAACTCTTTTTACTCTTGCTGCCATGTAAGAATGGAAGGTAAGATCTTTTGACATGACTTCTGCGTATCTTTATAGCAATGTAGAAGAAGACATATGAATTTAAACCCCTCCTGGCATGACCTTATCCAACCCCAACCACATTCTGAAATTAAAAAAAGCACTATATGGAACCAAGAAATCTTCCCACTTCTGGTGCTTACATATAGCTGAAAAGCTTAAATCTTTAGGTTTTAATGCCAGTAAATTTGATACCAGCTTATATATACTCAAAGATCAATTGACAACTGGTTTATTATGGCTATATGTTGACAAAAAAGTGGTTACAGGTAACAACAAGGCGGTCTTAAAGAAGTTGGAAACAGGATCGAATGAATTTTTGGAAATTAGGTGGTCAGATGGTTTAGATGGTATAGTAGGAATGAAGGTGAACAGGGTTGGAAAAGGTTTTGAGTTGGATTGTTACAGGCTTATTGACAAATTACTTACAGAACACAATCTGGGAGGTATCAAGTGTAAAACACCTTTGCCTACTGATTGTAATCTTGATTCAGATAAGCCTGATTTTTTTATTTTTTTATTTCATACAATCTCACTCAACAAGGGGAATTAAGGAGAATGTCACACAAAGATAAAGTAGGTACAAAAATGAGGAGACAGTGAAGGAAGAAAGGGCATTTAAAAGGGACTAAATGATAAAGCTACTGAGTAAGAGGCATGTTGTTTAGGAAACTGTTGGAGGAGCTAAGCCTAATACACTTGGCATTCAGTCAAATAAATACCTATCTATTATTGGAAGTTTAAACTACATAGCTATTGCAAGTAGACCTGATTTTTCATATGCTGTAAATTTCCTGGTGTGCTTTTCTTCCAAACTGACAGAAAATCATTGGAAGGCCTTTAATCACATACTGCAGTATCTCCAAGCCACAAGGGATTTGAGATTCCAACTCTACCCAAATTCATGTCCTACACCAACTATTGTCACATACCTGGATGCATCATGGGGAGGTGAGTGGTCCTGCTCAATCAGTGGTCATATTGTATATCTAAATGGCTGCCCAATCCTATGTTTATCCAAGAGCCAGTCCACTGCGGTAGACTCTACTTTTTTTTCTGAATGCATAGCCATGTGCCTAGCAGCTAAGTATAGCATTTGGATTAAAAACTTGCTCTCTGATATTTGCAGCCTTGTCAAAAGCATGACTCTCAGATGTGACAATAAAAGCGCAGTTTCTTCTTCCAAAAAAAATCCCTCAAATAAGCACATGAGACACTCTTATTGATATTTCTTTTTCATCAATGAACAGCTGTACAAGAAAAACTTTATATTGGAATGGGTAGCAGGACATGACCAATATGGTGAATAACTAACAAAAAAGTTTGGACCTTTGCTTACTGCACAGAAAATACATCATTTGGGCATTAAATAATTTTCCTCTCAATTTCTTTTCTTTTCTTTACTATGGTAGCTAAGTGGGGGCCTGTTATGTATGTAGACATAAATGTACTTAGCTGCCATGTGATCTGTGTATATAGTCTGTAGATTGTGCATCTGACTAACTCTGATTCTTCTTGGAGTTTGTTACTGATGCACAACTACAGATATGTCAGCCTGAATATTCTCAGGACTGAGTGAAAATTACTTATAATTTATGCTAAACCCATTTAGTATACATGGGAACAATAAATAAAGGTACACAAGTTGGATACATAAGTGAAATTTATGATAAAATACAATATATGCCATTATAACACCTTATAAACATGCATATATCCACCTTTTATAAGTATTATGTACTTAATATTAGCTTGGAATATGCTAGGGTAATCTTAAAAATCTTAAACATGAAGCTACATAATTTTTAAGTAGACTTAAAGCTTTTTTTCATTTTTTTATGTGAAAAACAAGAAATGCACTTTAAATCACTTAAAAGTTGAACATATGCACTATAAATTTAATAATATTAAAAATGTGTCTTAAAAGATCAATTTTTCTTAATTAGGGCTATTGATTTAGCTACTCAAATTCATAAAAATAACACTTTTCAAATTT
This sequence comes from Hemileia vastatrix, assembly GCA_030280995.1. NCBI lineage: Eukaryota > Fungi > Basidiomycota > Pucciniomycetes > Pucciniales > Zaghouaniaceae > Hemileia > Hemileia vastatrix. Next base: position 3,637,225 of record JASXTE010000001.1, on the reverse strand, counting down.
GGAGTTTTTCACGCCAGAAATGGCTTTTGTGTACTGGCCAAATTCTGCCTTCATTTTTCCAATGTGAATAGCTTCATTTTTAGCAAGGTTAGATTTATCCCACTATAACTACCCCACATTCTATGTTCACTATTGGAAAGTAAACTAAAATAGGCAACAGGCACTTATTAGGGGGTATCAAAGTTATAAATTTGAAATTATTTAAAACGTATTTCACAACACAAAAAGAAAGCCAAAAACTTGAAATTAATTCTAAGTAAAAAGGTGTTTTTGGGGTACAATATTCCATATATTAAAAAATAATCATGGTTGATTTGGTGGAAAAAAGAGGTATTTTGAAATGGAAGATATCTAACTTTGATACCCCCTATTTAGTGTCCTAATTTTATTATAAGTGCATTGACCTTGTTATATGCACTAATTTCATTAATAACCTCAAGCTTGACACCTTTAAGTCACTACAACGCTTAAATTTTCCTAAATTAGTCTAGGATTTACCTATGCAAACTACTTCCAAGGACAGCATGTAGTTACCCCACATCCTACATCCTTTTATGAGTTTCTCAGTGGTTTCTAAGCCAATATTGGTCACTTTGGATGGGGATTTCATGTGGTGATTTGGAATAATTAGCCCCATTATTACTGTTATAATAATTATTGTGTTCTCATCCTTTACTATGGATATTAGTAATTTTTAACATCCATGTATTAATTATTCAATGTGTATGATAAGTAGCGTCTGTGCATGATATGTATCCTGTAGATAAAAAGAGATAAACATTGTCACTGTTTCTACATCTCTTTTTATCCCTCTTTATTGTTTTGTCTTTTTTTTTCTTTTTCATCTTCTTACTTACTTTTTATTTTTATTTTCTTAGCTCTCATTTATTCTTTTCACTCAAGTGCTGCTTCTATCAATTGTGTCACCAATTTACTAATTAGATTTTATTGATTTTGGTTCAGGTATTTTAATTTTATTCTGCTCTTCTGCTGCAATGCAATATCTCTTTTTATCCCTCTTTATTGTTTTGTATTTTTTTGTTGTTGTCATCTTCTTACTTCCTTTTTATTTTCTTTTTCTTAGTTCTTATTTATTCTTTTCACTCAAGATCTGCTTCTATTGATTGTGTTACCAATTTACTAATTAGATTTTATTGTTATGGTTCAGATTAAAAGGTTATGGGCCCAGCACCTTTATAATAATACAATGTGGCATCTTCACCAATAGACATATCTGACTCCTCATTTGAATCCAGCATCACCACTGTTCTGGATCCAACTGTTCCTTGTTCCAATATGGATTCTCATTTCTCTGAAATCAAAGGTGTTGAAATACTCACCAACAGAAATTATGCCACATGGAAGAACCAAATGTATTATTCCCTGGGAATATGCAACCTTGACAAGTTTCTTCTTAAAACTTTCACTGTTCCCACTGATGCCAAAGCTCTTGTAGTTTTCAATTCTTAAAAGAAGCAGATGGCAATGATCCTAAGAATGTTCCTGGACTCCAATAATCACACTTTATTTGTGCTGGATAATGACATTTATGATCCTTTTGATCTTTGGGAACTGATCAAAGAACATTATGCTTCTACTTCTGCTGAAAATTGTGTGAGTATTATCTCCAAGCTGTTCAACATTCAATTCAAAGGAAAAGATATTATGACCTCTATCAAAGATTTTTAGTCAACCCTTAAAATTTTGAAAGAAGTTTCCCCATCCCTTTTTACCAGAAATGTTCTTCAAACCATAATTTATTTTTACATTCTTCACATTATTCTTGAATAGTTTCAAAATGTCTCTTACTCAAAATTTATGAACATTAAAGTCACAAAGAAAAATCCTACTATTGAGGAAGTTCTTTCTGAACTGGAACAAGATTCTAAGCAAAGAAAAGGGGATCATATGAAATCAAGTCTTGCATTTAATGTCAAAGGAAAACCTATGTGCCTAATTGAAAAACAAAATCCATCAGCAATACATTCCAAGGCCAACTTCTTTTAGCTTCATCCAGAAAAACATGATGGCTATTTTCTTAGAAAGAAGGAAAATGAAGGCAAGGCTCTTGCAGCTGTCTCAATTCTGAAATCACCAAGGCTAGCTATTCTAGATAGTTGGGCCTCCTTTTCCCTTTTTAATGACAAATAATTCTTTTGTGATCTTATCTCCACCTCTAAAACCTTACTAATGGCAAATGGTGGTTTTATTTCAGCACATGGCTCAGGAATGGTGTTTTTCAAAATAAACAATAACATGTTCTCCATTCCTAATGTGCTTTTTGTTCCTGAAGTACAGGCAAGGGTAATATCAGTGGTCTGGTTTCTCAAACAACATTATAGCATCAAAGGATTTGGAACTCATGCGCAATTACTAGACAAAAACGGATTTCTGGTCTTCAACTGTTCCATTGAAGAAAATGTTCTGTCTTCTCCTCTCAGTGCTGAGAATATTATTTCATCTTTTAGAAGTGCCACTAATAATCTTACTAACATTCATAACGCGGCCAAACATCCAAACAATACGGTTGCTAAAGTCATGTATCCAAATTTAGATTTTTCTCAATTGGTATGTATGCCATGTCTTGTTTCCAAATCTCATCAACTAACTTTCACTGGCAAATTCCCAGTCCCTGACAAGGTTCTTAAAGCTCTACATATGGATCTACATGGTCCAATAACTCCTGTGTCAGAGGGGGGAAGCAAATATTTTCTTCAAATAGTCAATGGTTTCTCCAGGTTTTTGAACTATCTATTTCCTAAGTCAAAAATCTGACACTTTTCACTTCTTCAAAACTTATGCAAACCTGGCTGAGAACAATTGTGATCAAAAAATCAAGACTATCATAAATGACAATTGTGGGGAATTTGTCAATAATTCTTTTGAAACCCTTTTTACTGACAAAGGAATAGAACATCTAGTCACAGCTCCCTATACACCTCAATAAAATCCTGTTTCTGAATGAGGAAATAGAACTCTAGTAGAAAAGGCACATGCCATGTTGGTTACCTGTGGTCTTGATGGAGTTTGGCAGGCAGAGGCAATTAGTACTGCCAATTATTTTTTAAACTTAACTTCCCTCCACTATCATCAATAATAAGACTCCTGTTGAAATATGGGATGCTAATTTCACCTTTAGAAGTAAGCTTCATGTCTCTGGATATGATGTAGTTTACAATATTCCTAAAGCCAAATTTCTTTCAAAATTTGCACCTATAGGGGAAAAGGGAATCTTTATTGGTTATTCTGAAGGACACCATAATTTTAAAATCTACTCTCTGGTTTTGGATCACTTTATTATCACTCACAATGTCAAATTCTGCAATGATTAATTCTTTTTTGCTCATCAAATTAGTGCTAAAGGACTGTTTGTCCCCTTTCCTGAAATTCCTATTTTTTATTCTAAACCAACAGATTCCTCTGAAGATTACTTTCAACAAATTCAAGAAATTGTACCTGAATCATCAAATCAACCACCTTCATCTTCTCTCAACAACAGTAAATATTATACGTGGATCCCAGAAAGTGTACCTGCTCCTAAAAATATCAACAGTGACATTACTTCAGAAAATATACTTTCAAAAAATTCACAGCATCTTAGTAGTCAGTGTAATATGGTTTTCAATTTTGGTGATGCTCCTAAAAACTACACAAAAGCTGTTAATAGGTGGTGTCAGTTCTGGAAAATCCGCACTTACAAATCCACACTTAAATAAGTGCAGATTTCCAAAACACACTAGCCCCAATACTGGTGGATTTCAAAATGAAATAAGTCACTTATTTCACTCAAATCCGCACTTTCTCAACCAAAAGTGCTGATTTCACCATCAAGTCCCATTTCACTGATTTGTCAGCATCATCCCATTCATACGCAGCACTCTGCAGCATAACACTTCATAACTCAAAACATTGTACATCACTTACATCTTCATATCATATCATATAAGAGTTATGCCTTCCTCACTTTCATATTGTGATAAATTACATAAAGCAATGACTTTCATGGCTATAGAACTGCTCTTGGACTCTGATCTAGAAGAAGATTTTGTCTTTTTATCAAAAATGGCCACAAAATGTTACCTTCTTCCCAGAAATCCTCAAGTACTTCATACCCCCAAGTACACCATCCAAACACTTCTTAACCTATCTACACCCAATTTTAGACAGCTGTTCAGGACTTCTCAGGAATGTTTCCTTAAATTGCTTGAGCTTATTCAGGATCATCCCATATTTCACAATAATTCTCAAAACGAAAAACAACATCCTTCAGTTCAATTGGCCATCACACTATGTCATTTGGGTTCAAATGGTAATGGAGCCGCTTTGAAACGTTTAGAAAATGTCTTTGATTTAGGGTATGGTTCAGTTAACACTTATACCAAACAATGTATCACTGCCATCAACTCCTTGGAATCTCAACTTCTCACCTGGCCAACAAAAGAAGAGCAACTTGAATCATCTCAGGTTATGCAAGCAGAGGGCTTCCCAGGATGTATTGGTTTTGTTGATGGTACTACTATTCCTTTGAGCCAGAAACCTGCTCAAGGTGGAAACAATTACTTTCACATTCTTGTCAAAAATTTTCACCAAAATATTTACAAGTCAAAAAAATTCTATATCTTTTTTAAAAAATTGGCAATACTCTCCCCTGCATTTTATTGAAGCAAGGGGTGGATATCACCAAAATTTTTCTAAGTCATCAATTTCACATGTCAGATTTGAAAATTTGGCAATACCCCCCCCCCCTGCATTTTATTGAAGTAAGTGGTGGAAGTCATCTAAATTTAATATAATTACATAAATTATTAAATAAATATCTAATATATATCAATTTCCCTAGTTTAAAGTAATGACAATCCCTCAAGCCAAAATGCAGATCAAATCTAGAAACAAAAGTTTGGGATTTTCCACAGGTATAGGCTAGAGGAACCCCATGAAACAAATAAATGTTATCATGATTACCTTTTATACAACACAAGGTCGTGGGCCCATTACTTTAGTTGAGGAAATTGATACATAAAAAATATTTATTAAAAATTTATGAAAAAATATAAAATTTTTGACCACAACTCTAATCCCCATACCTTTTGGATCTAGATAAAGTTTTTTAAATCAATTAACTTTACCTTCTTTCATTACCTTATTGATTCTTTGAATCAACTTATGATTGATTTGAAATGAGCAACCAAAATGTGTTAAATCTTGACAGGATTCCAAACCAGGAGGAGCTTTGGTTGTTTGATGATTATCCTTAGAAGAATTCCAAATAGTTTTGATTATACCATTTCCCAAACCAAAATCAATGATGCACCGGTGGTCTGGAAAATATAAACCATGTCCTTTGATTTTAGCTGGAGATGGTATTGGTTGGCCAGTTATCGGATTGATATATGAGAATATACCAAAAGTAAGAAAATTGGCATCATTCCTATCGATATGAATCCTATTGTGGAATCCAGAATGAGTGATAATAACATTAGAAAATAAAAGATATTCGTGGCTGATATCTTCCCTTTTGGAGTCACACTAATTCAGTATTCCAAATTTGGTTGCAAGTTCATGATTTTTTCCAAATGCTTTATTACAGTGCTTTTTGAGTCGAAGAGCAAGAAAAGAGTTAAAGGAAGGTAGAGTGTCCCATAAGCAAAAATCTTCACCTTTTTGAGCTTTAGTGATATTCGTGAGCAACGAATATATGCCTATATAATTGAAATGCCTAGATAATAATCATATAAGAGTTTCAGAATCCTTATCCTCTAAATATGCAATATAAAAATGTGAAATAAGACAAGTGAAATTTGGAACAAAGGCTCAACTTCAAAGGTCAAAATCTCAGCAACCACTGAACCTAATTCAAACCTGTTTGTGGGAAATGAAAGATATGCTTTAGTAGAATCTTCAGTTAAAGGACATGTGATTTAAATAAGCCTTACCCTAATTTGTTACATAAAAAAATGAAATAAAAATTTAAATTTTGAAAAAAAGGCTCAACTTTAATGGTCAATATCTCAGCAACCACTGAATCAAATTCAAATCTGTTTGTAGGAAATGAAAGGTAGCCTTCAGGAGAATCTTCAGTAAAAAGAACATTAGATTTGAATAAACCTAACCCTAATTCCAAGTCTGATTTTCAAAATTTTACAAAAACTTGAAAAGTGGTAATGAAGATGAGATCAAAAGGAGTTTTATAAGTTCACTGTTATCCAGATAAGAGTCATACATATATTTAAGTATGAAGTTTTCATAAAAGGAATGAGATATCATATAGTCATGAAAAAAAGGAGATGAAACTTACCTTGATTGAAAAGTAGGAAAAATAGAGTGAGAAAGATTGATGTTGGAATTGTGGGGAAATTGAATATGGAGTAAGTGAAATGCATAAAGAATGTGCAATGTATGTGTTTCAATGAAATGGAGCCAAAAAAAAGTGAAATAAGGGAAAGGGGGGATAATGACCATGCCAAGGAGGGATGAAGAGTAGGGTGATGGAGCTAAAAAAGAAAGTAAAGAGGGAGAGAAAAAAAAGGTTAATTATACCATTGAAATCCAAAATAACCACTTACAAAAAAAATTTAGATAAAAAAAATAAAATAAACAGAAAAAAACAAAAAAAATTATAATTAGTAATCAAAAAATCAAAAAAAAAAGAATAAAGTGACTTACCTGGAGAGATGAGATGACAAAATGAATGAAACCAAATTGTTTGAGGGATGTTGGAGGAGAATAGGAAAAGGATATGAGGGATGAATGAAAAAAAAATCACTGAAAAAAAATGTGATTTCAGAAAATATGCGATTTCATGTTGAGCTGGTGAAAGAAAACCAATGAGCCATCCAAAAAAAAGATTTACACCGTAAATTCCAAAAAAAAATGAATATGCAACAAACCAAAATACCAACCCAAGTGAATGAAGTACACAAAGAGGACATTTGGAGAGTAAAAAATGGTATGGGAAAGAAAGGGATGATGTGGCCAACATGTGGTTTTGAAAAAAAAATCATGAAAAAAGTGCTGATTTGAGGTCATAACTGACACCCATTTTTGAAATAAGTGACTTTTTTGCATAATTTAAGTGCTGATTTGGTTTGAAATCCGCACTTAAGTTAAGTGCGGATTTGCCAGAACTGAAACCCCCTAATGGGTTACTTTTGGTCTAGAAGATTTAATGGCAGTCCAATGGTGGTGGAAGGTGGGAAACTCAAGATTTCAAAAAGGTACATATATTTTATCCTTATAAGTTAAATACTCAATGAAAAGTTAAAAGATAATTATTATTATTATTACTTTATTGACTTAGAAGAACGTAGATGTAAATACTAAGGTAGTAATAGTATTAATAGATGTGTGTTATATAGAAATAATAAATTTTTAAGGTGAGAATGGAATGATGAAAAACAAACAAAATGGGAGGCCTTATATAGGCAAAAAGGAGAGAAACCACAGAGCTAAAATTCTATTTACAGAAGTATGAGAGGAGGAAAATTCCAGAATGAGATATTGCAAATATTAAGAATGTTCTATAAAGAATGTGTCAATAAAATGTATTTCCTGTGTGTACCAATTATTTGATTTATTTTAAAGTTTTTCTGTAAATGTCATTTTTAAAATAATATAATTTGAATTTAAAATTTTGTATTAATATATTTTTATTTCACTCTTGACCTGTCATGAAGATGGTGTTGGGGAATAAAAATATGGGGGACATTAATTTTTTAAATATTTACTTAATTTACTTATTTTAATTAGTTAAATTATTACAAGTAATTTATTTAAGTAAATATAATAAGATTAAAAAAAAGAAATTAAAGGTGTGGCTTAATCCCAGTAAATAATTGATTATGTTACTGGGTAAGTCTAGTAGCCTGGCTGACACAAGATATCTCTGGCCCGGAAGTTCCTATGTTGCACAAGGCTATCAACTCTGAACTAAATTCCATACATAAACATAATTTTTGGCGTGATTTTCAAATTCCTAAAGATCAAAACTTACTTGGTACTGTGTGGGTTTTCAAAAAGAAAACAGATAGAGATTGAAATTTATTGTGTTTTAAAGCAAGGTTATGTACTCAAGGAGTTTCTCAAATTGGCAGAATTGATTACAATGACATCTTTGTGCCAACTGGATGTCTTGCCTTCTTACAAACCCTTTTAAGTCTTTCAGCTCAGTGGGATTATGATGTTCATAAAATGGACGTTTGCACTGCTTTTCTCCATGGCATACCTGAAGAAGATATTTACGTACAGCATACTGGAGGTTTCAATGGGTCAAGATCTCCTAATTCATGTATGAAAATTTGAAAAATTGTTGTGTGGTTTCAATAAGAGTCCTCATTGTTGGTACAAGTGTATCAAAGACTTTTTCACCACTATTGGTTTCCTACCTAACCCAGCTGATCCCTGCATATTTTCTAATTTTTTAAATTATACTCCTTGTTATATTTTTATTCACGTTGATGACTTAGTTATTTGTGGTAAAAATATTTCCAAGGTCAAAGATCAACTTAAGAAGTCTTTTGAGATGGATGATCAAGGAAAAGTATACTGGATTCTTGGTATGAAAGTAACTAGGGATTGTACTAAGAAATGTTTTTACTTATCTCAACCTTTATACATTAAAAATATGTTAGAAGAATACAGTATGTCTGATTGTTGCCCAGCTTCAACTCCACTGGTTCCAAATTCCAAGCTCATTCCAAAAGAATCTAATGAAACCTCAACAGATTTTAATTATTGATGTGCTGTTGGTCTTTTAAATTATTTGGTGTCTTGTACTTGTCCCAATTTAGCCTTTGCACCTATTTCTCTTTCTCAATTTCTCAAAAATCCTTCTGATGACCATGTTTCTCGCTTTAAACACATTTTAAATTATTTACACAAAACTTGTAACCTTAGTCTAATGCTCAGCTGTCTAAATCATTCTAAAGACCTTATAGGTTTCGCCAATGGAGACTGGGATTTGTCTGTTGGTTTTAAATCAACATCTGGAGCTATTGTGTTTTATAATGGTTTATTGGGTTGGAGATTGAGTAAACAACAAGTCGTGGCATTATCCACCACTGAAGCAGAATATTGTGCTATCTCTGAAAATGGTTAAGACTTGGCTTGGCTTGTTCAATTATATTCTGGTCTTAAACTTTCACACAACACTCCAATTATGAATAATGACAATCAGGGTGTCATTTCCCTTGTTAATAATCCTCTATATCAACATCAAATCAGGAATATCAATATGAGATTACACTGGCTTTGTGAAATCATTGAAGCAAAATTACTCAAGTCAAATTATTCTTCTACCAACAGTATGTTAGCTGAATTGTTGACTAAGTCTTTATCATGCCAAAAGCATGCAGAATTTTGTATAGATTTGGGTTTATCTGATTTGCAGCACTGAGAATGGGCGGGTGTTAAAATAATTATTGTGTTCTCATCCTTTACTACAGGTAATATTTATTTTATAATGGATATTAGCAATTTTTAACATCCATGTATTAATTATTCAATGTGTATGAGAAGTAGTGTCTGTGCATGATATGTATCTTGTAGATAAAAAGAGCTAAACGTTGTTAATTTTTCTGCATCTCTTTTTATCCCTCTTTATTGTTTTGTCATCTTCTTACTTACTTTTTATTTTCTTTTTCTTAGTTCTTATTTATTCTTTTCACTCAAGCACTGCTTCTATTGATTGTGTCACCAATTTACTAATTAGATTTTATTGATTTTGGTTCAGATTAAAAATTACTACTGTTAATCCCCCTTAATATTTTGTAATATTCAGTGTTATTCTTTCTTTTTTTAGTCTTTTATTTTAAGATATTACACACATATACTCTATTTTTTGCTTATTCTTTTATTTTGATGGATTATCCCTATTACTCCAGGATTTTGGCAGGTGATATCATTCTAATTATGTTATCGGTCATTCTTTATGTTGATGGGAAGGTTTATTAGCTAGAATGAGGCATAATTAGCTGTGTATAGGACTGGTAAATCAGGGAGATACATTGGGGAATTATTGGGTATAAAAGGTTGGGGTTTTTGGTCTTATTTTCTACGTTATTTATCATTAAAATTAAAATATATAACCAATACAATTACAATACATATTAATAATACTTTTAAAGTCTTTTAATAGTTTCTGAATTATTGAAACTATTTTTCTGCCAACTATAAGATTGTAACCCAGTTATTATTAGTGAGATTTAAATTACTGAGACCCTTATATTGAATTATATTTTACTACTTATTGGATTTGTACTACAGTACTCATATAGGACCATTTAAATCTTCTAGAAAACTGGCTATTCAAGCTATTCATGTCTCTGGACTTGAACCCAGCCTGACAGGATATCACACCATGCAATATGGGGGGCGGACTTACTAGCAAGTCCACAACCTTGAACCCTAATTAATATCAAATATGAGCCCACATTGAGGTAGTGATGAAACCACCATAAAAAAAGATGGAAATTTTGGTGAACTCAATATGAATCTAGATTGAACATTTAATTAAGCATAGTTAATAATACTTTGAAATAATGCTGAGATATGAAGAATGATATTTTGTATAGAAATGTGAATTAAGTGCAGACCACACCCAAATTATGCTGAGAAAGATATATTTTTTAAAATACTTAAGGAGTTTATTTGTACATTTTCAAAAAACCACCAAATTATATAGTTAATAAGAAACCATCTAAATTAATTATATAAGTTTCTTTGGCCAACAATACATGGAAAAATTATAATATATAATATATGAACTTGTTCATAAAAAATATTTTTTTCATTGATATTATTTATTATAATCATTTCAATAATTGAAAAAATTATACACTAACTGTGTGATTAGATAGTATTGAGTCTTATAAATCATTAAAATATTCAAACAAGGCTCAAAAATCATAAATATGATGCTAAAAAGACTTTACTTAGACATATAATTTTCAAAATCAATATACATAAAATATATTACTAGTAAATAAAAAAACATTTTCATACTAATATTTATTAAAGTTTATGTCCCTTCATCTTCTGAATTTCAAAATATTATAATGTAAATTTTAATTTGATTTAATTAAATGAAGAAACAATAAGTATATGAATTGTGGTTTTATAGGAATCAGGTAATTACTGTTCCTTTCTTTGTAAAATATTTTTTATATTTGATGTTCTTTGGATATTTATTTTGTATCACTATCTTATTTCACCATCTTTGTGTACTCCCTCTCAAGAATACCAAAATCCTTCCCCTTCAATAGCTTCTTTTCTCCTCTCCTCTCATCTTTCTCCCCACCCTTTACACTCCCCGATTCATTTTTTTACATCCCTTTCCACCTTTGTCTCTCACTCTCCACCCCTCTCGACCCTTCTGAACCCCTCTTCACTTCTCTTCATCCAGTTTTCTTATCTTCCCACTCCTCCCTAGCACTTTTTTTCTATAGATAGAAATAGGGACTGGATTGGAAGGGAGTGAGATGGGGTTCAAAGGTTGGGGAAGCAAGGTAAAGGGGAGAAATGGGGTGTTAAATGAATATGTCTAGAAGGGCTTGGGAGGCTAGCAAGAGGGGTGAGGAAAGCTATGTGGTGTAGCAAGAAGGATAGGTAAGAGTTTTAAGGGAAGAAGAAGAGTTTCCAAAGATTTTTTAGTGTTGAACAGGGTTTGGGAGGGGTTGGGAGGGGTAAATGGGGAGCAAAAGGGGTGGGGAGGGCATAAATGAATTTTTTTTTCATTGAAAGGGGTGGGTAATGGTACAAACTATGTGTGAAAAAAGGAAGATGGAATTTGTTCTTTGGGAAAAGAACAGAGTACACTGACATAAAATGTTACTTAAAATATGAAATCTCTAAGGTACCAAAATTAAATCTGAGGTAGTTTTAGACATACATCAGAATTTTAAGTAGAATACAACAGCTCTTTATTTATGCTATCATGTACATAATTTTTGAATTATTTTGTATGAATTTTTATTAATGCTCACTTATTCAACATAAAGATGTATTGATTATTATTTTTATATATATTAAAATATAAAGAATTACAAGCAATAAAATAAAAGAAAACCCCATATAATAGTAGTATAATTCTTCTTTAAAACAATTTTATGTGATGTGGTTTATAATTATATATATATTGAAAAAAATATGTATTTTAGAAAATAATTTGAAACATAAAAACTTGATTAATGCTTTACCCATTTTCATAGGCCTCATCAGGTTAACTTACATAGTTTTGAATTTACATGTGAGTGCTGCTGGTGAGGTGAAACAAATCTTTTTCATGAATCATGAGCTTCAAATGAAAATTTAACTCAAGATCTATCAATATAACTAAAATTTTGTCTTAATATCTTAATTTTTGATTACTGTATATACATTCATAAATACATATAATAAATAAACACTCATATAAATAACACTTATAATATTTATTAGTATGTATATTATATTTAATCAATAAATGAAACAACCCTATGAACACTCTTACTTTCCAAAAATCTTTTGTGGAAATAAATACATACAATTTTATAAAATTAAGTATTTTAGCTTTGATAGAACATAGATTGAACTCTCAATGACAACCTATGCCTGACTGTGTCTCAAGCTTAGTTAAGCTGTGAGAATTTCTTTAGAATTCTAAAAATTTATAAGTAAATATTATAATTTAAATTTAAGTATATTTTTTTTATCAAAAATATTTTAATTATATGGTATGGAGTCATAGGAATAAATAGAAAACTTTGAAAGTCTTTTTTAAAAAAAAATTTAATAGATGTTATTTTATCTTCAATTATTATAGTATGATTTTGCTTCCAAATGATAGACTGAAAAATATCCTACAGTTATGTATATAGTCCTATAAAATATAAAAACAGGTTACAGAGTTCCTATTTACATTCAATATATTTTAATGAAAGAAAATATCTCTTTTAAATAAAAATAATTCAGGTACTTCTTGGTGACACCTTCTTTTATATATATTTATATGTTTAAGTTCAAATAACACCAATGCATAAAAATTTATATATATAAAATAGAAAGAAAGAATATTTTTCAAAAATTTCAATTTAAATTAAATTTAACTTATGAAGTTGTTTTTCTTGTTAATTATTCACTGGAAATTCATAATATTGTCAGTTTAAATTAATTTAAATAAAAAAATTCTTCATTCATTACCACACAATATGGGGGGCAGACTTGCTAGTGATTCTTCAACCTTGGACCCAAACTCACCACAGATTGAACACACATTGAGCTATTGATAAAGGAACCATACAATCAGGGATGAACGCCACTCAGAAGAACAGTTTTAGGTGGGTGTTCAAGTAGAGTTCAGTATGGGTTCAGTATGAGTTCAGTCTGAGTTCCATCTGAGCTCCATCTGAGTTCAGGTTGAGGACTTGCTAGCAAGTCCACCCACTGTATTGCGTAGTGCATGTAATTAATTTTTATACTTGGAATATATAAGAGGTTAAATACAGTATTTCTTCTTAATAAAAATAAGAAATATATTGACTCATTTAATATCTAAAATAATTGATTTTTACCCATATTTTTTATTATTGTATTTCAAATAAAGTATTGAAAACCCATTAAACTATATTTCTAAATTGAGAATAATGATGAAATTTAGAGCTTTAAATTTATCTTGTGAATTTTATATCTCACCAACCAAAAATATGAGCCTCTGAAATTTTATTTTATCAAACTCGAATACAAAAAACTTAAATATTTGCCACATATTTTGAAGTATGTTAGTAACATTATACTAAGCAAAAATTGATTAATATAATGGTAAGGTTTTATTATTTCATGACTAAATTATCTATTGTATCCTTCTTAAAAAATGCTATATAGAAGTTATTCTATGAATAAAATGATAGAATGATGAAATATAACAGTTCTACCTCTTTGATAGAGTAATTAAATGTTAAAAAACACCTAAAACTTCATCTTGAGCACCTATTCTTACATTGAAACAAAGTTAAAATTTTGAAGCGAATCTCCAGCGAAACAGTATTTTTATCTCAAATATCAACATTAACTACAACATACTATTCAGCTTAAAGTTTCCATATATATATCTATTTATTTACTTTAAACATATTTTCATAACTTGAGGCACATTTTATCTGTATTTTTTACAAAAAGATTTCACTGAGTGGTAATTTTTCTTGAGTTCTCTAGATCACTTCACCAAATGAAAGCATTCCAAAAGAATATTTATGAAACCAATAAAAAAATACTATAGAATCTAGATAGATATTTTATTTATTCATGATATATTATATATATTGTCTTAGTAGCTAAGGAGTTGGTATAATTTTGAAAAGAGAAAAATATTTCTTTGATTTTTTTTTCCTTTTCTTGTGCATTTACATTTCCCAAAAAATGCATTGAAGCTTAAAACCTAAAGAAATATGCCATTTTTAATATATAATCAAATATTTTTCAATTACAAGTAATTAGTGTAACAAAGTTGTGAGAGTGCTTCATTTAGCTAAAAAGCTTCAAAAATACTTACTATACTTTAAATTTAAGTGTTCCATGTTTTTCACTGTGTGCTATAATAAATAAATTTAAGGTTTCTGTTGATTACATGTTTTTATTTAAATAATTCAATAGATTGTGATATATCATTGAGTAATCTGGAAATTCAAGAAATACAAAAAAGAAGAGTTCAGTATATATTGTATTAATTAAAAAATTACAATTTTTCAATTCTGGAATAATAGTTTTATGTAATACAAAAAGTCACTGATTGTTTTTCAAATGTTACCTGAAAGTTTTAACAACATTAATATATTTAACAAATGTGATACTGTAGAAGGACATAATATGATTTTATTTCTTTTCATTGATCAACTTAAATTTATAAAGTATTATTCATATAAGATTCATCAACAAATACAGTGAATTGGGTAGATTCTTGAAATGAGTTTTTCTGGTTTCCATTCATTTATCATGGCAGTTTCATTATTTTTTCAATAAAGATTCATTCTTATTTGTTTGAGGTCTCAAGCTTATTTCAAGTGAAATTTCAGTATCACTTCAGTCTGAGTTCCAGCTGAGTTCCATCTGACTTCAAGTTGAGGACTTGCTAGCAAGTCCCCCCCCCCCCCCCCCAAATATTGCGTGGTGTCACTACTATCTTATTCTAAATAGTTGTATAAAAAAGAAGTGTATTTAGAATCAATTGTTGCAGATGTATGGAGGGAGAGGGAAAGAGGAAAACACCTGTTCCCACACTGTATGTACATCAAATTGAAATTATTAACGAATAACAAACAAGGGCCGCAAAAGTCACCGGATCTGTTTAGAAAAAAAAAGGAAGACCGAAGGTGACTGCAATGATTCCAATTTTTAAGTAGGAAGCCACAGACATGGCAGAAGCTATTTATTATTTTTTATTAAAAATGAAAGATTTTAGTATTAGTATGGCTTTACAAAATTAGCAAGAGATTATCTTACCGCCACCAATAGATGAAGCAGAGAGATTTGATTGATAAATAGTATTGTTGCTTCTGGTAGCATCTGCGAGATGAATGGAACCAGAGTTTTCACCGGAAATTAGCTGGAATGGAGTCAGATAATGTGAGCAGTATGTATTATTTTCCATCAACTATAATTAATATTAAACTTACATTTTCAGCGACGGACCCCGGAATGGAAGCACAAGTTTGTAAACCAAAAACAGCTGCTTTCTGGGCTTCAGCATAGGTGCAATTCTATAGATGAGAACCATTAATTAAAATTATAAAATAAATTGAAAGGAAAAAAAATATTTGACTGACTTGTTGAACTAGATAAAAAATAAATACAAATAAAAACTCAGTGAAGGGTCATAATTTTTAAGATAAAACTCAACCTACTGCAAATAGCAACATTTTTCTGAAAATCAGTATTTGTACATATACAACTTAAGTTGCTAAGATCTATTTTGTATCAAACATAAAGAAAGGGAGATGAGATGATGCACGATTCGGGAACATAAAAAATAGGAAAATACAAACTGGAACAATTGGTCGTAGAAAGCTGATTTTTAGAGCATTGGATGGCACAAGGTGCTGGAAGATCCTTTAAGAAAAAAACAAAACAAGAGTTTAGTGAAGAAGAAAGATGACTGAGAGGGAATGTATACGCGTAACTGACTAGAGTGGTGTTGCTTTTATCAAGATCGGCAGCAGACAAGAATGGAAATAAAACAAAAAGGAAGCAAACTGTGAATGAAAGCATCTTGGATTGTTTAGATAAGTCAGATTGGTTTGATGGGTTTACTATGAGATGAAAGGGAAGAAGGACTGATGGTGCAAGTTTTATATCTAACTGAAAAGTGTGAAGATTGTAAACAGTGGACGTTAGACCAAGTAGAGCCTTCAACCAAGCTCCCAAACGAATTACATCTTCATCAACCTCCATGAGACACGCATCATGAAAGTGTCCTTCGCGTCCATTGTTTTTTTTTTTCTTTTTTTTTCTTGTTTTGGCTCTCTTTAAGTGCGAGTTTTATTTTGTTGAATCGGTTGCCTTTTTATCTCTTGCATTGTTTTTACCCAGTCCCGCTTGATGTGCCAAGTTATTATTATTTTTTCTTAAATTAAGGGTGGCTGATTGTAAGTGCTTTACAATATAATATATATATATTTGTTTCACTTGATGTCTTTGAGTGAATTTTTTTTCAATTATGTAAGTTTTTTAATATTTAAATTTTAGTATCAACGATCATGTATTTATGTTCTTTTGCATCTGATGTTCCTGGATGAATTTTTTTGGTTGGATAAGTATTACTTTTTTTTTTTTTTTTTTTTTTTTGAAAAAAAATATTTTATCTATCCTCATATCTTCCACCTATGATACACACACACACACACACACACACAATAAAAAAGAAAAAGAAAAAAAAAGAAAGTGAGGAGACCTGAGGGCAGGTTTCAATCCCTAAGTTTGACTTAACTCGGCTTTAGCTCAGTTGTAGAACTTTGGCAAGGCTCATGCATTGAACGCTGAGCACTCCAGTGTGCATGGTACCAAAACTGAGTAAGTTAGTTTTGAATGAAAAGAGTATTAATTCGAGGATTGGCGCATCAAAGCACTGAGAAAAAGATATTTTAATATTCTTCATCCTCTTTGCTAACTTGACTTGAAAATGGGACATGCAAAGGAGAGAAGATGGCAATTTGCATATTGCATACGCCGGCCCAGCCATTCAAATTACTTGCAAAAAAACTCAGCGCCTTCAACCTTGGGCATTGTCCAAATCTTTCTCTGGAACGCTGGAACGCAGAATTCCCAGGCTTCCATAGCTGCTGGTCGCAATGGCTCCATCCCAATTCCCAGTGCCCAGTAGAATTCCTGGAAAACTCCTTCCAAATGATCGCAGGCTGTCACATCTGCGCTACCATTTGTCCAAACTTTGTGGGCTTAATCCCCGCCATGTCCGGTTGGTCTTCATCTCATCAGCTCATTCACATTTTGTGATCCTTACACTCCGCCCAGTTTTCCAGGGTCTCAGCCTGTATCATTTCTCAAGGAATCTCTTGAGCTCCTGGAACAGGAAAAGTATTTTCTTCACCCTTCTATTAGCCCTTTCATCTGCTTACACTGTGTCTTGGCAGTTTCTGGGTTTGTGAAAAGTCAGATGGCGTTCGGCTCCTTGCCTTTATCGTGGTCAATAACGCGCTCCCAAATAAACCTCAAGAAGTCTACCTTGTTGGTTTTGGTTTCCCTCTCCTTCCACTCCTCCGCGAAATATACTTATTCTATCTTGATATCAGATCACTCGTAAGGTCGAGTTCTATGAAATTGAAAACATTCGCTTTCCTTCCCCCACTGCACTATGTGGCAAAGTTGCAGATACAGTTATTGATGGGGAACTCATCATTGATGTTGATCCCGTCACACGTGAAGTCTGCTTCCACTGTTTCCATTTTCTCTTTCTTTTTCTCCACTCATGCAACGTTTTTGTTATTTAGTCACGACTTCGTTTCTTGGCATTTGATTGTCTCGTTTTGCTAGGCGAAAATTTGATGGACAGGAATTTGAATAGTCGCTATGGAGTCAGTCGCCTTTGATGATCATGCTAGATTCCATTTGCTCTGTTTGCTGATCATTTCAAGCAGAGACTCAAAGATTGGGTCATTCAGCCCCATCTTGAAATGCTCGAAATTCATCCACATTTGCGCCAAGTGATGCCCTTTGAGTTTGTCTTTGTTTTTTTTCTGCTAGAATTATCCATTTCAGTGCACTGATTTTCCCAACCTCACATCCTTTGGTTAGGGTCATTCTTAAAAAGATGGAGTTGGCATATGGAATCACCAAAGTCCTTGACAATGACCTTCCTCAACTCACCCATGGAAATGACGGACTTATTTTTACCAGTGCTGATAGTGCATACACCGTTGGCACAGACCCCAAAATGTTTGTCAAGCTTAGCATCAGCTTATACCATCTAATCGAGTAATTGATTAAATTGGGGTATCGCTTTTAGATTAAAATGGAAACCACCCTCTGAAAACTCAATTGACTTTCGCCTTGAACTTCGTTTTCCTCCTCGCATGTTACCTCCCGATGCACCTGAAGAGGAGAAACAACAAGCTTCCACAGAGGTCGATTGGCTAGCCAAGCCATTGTTTGTGTTGATGATGAGTGCAGGAGAAAATCAAGAAGAATATTTTGATATGCTAGACATGACAGACGAAGAATGGACTGAGTATGTGATTTTTTCATTTTCTGGGAGCATGAGTCTCTGTTTTTGAACTGGATTTCAATTTTTTTTTTTTTTTTTTTTTTTTTTTTTGAAAACCACCAGATGGAAACAAAAGCGTGAACAACTGGATAATCGCATTGTTGAAGTAGTTTGGGACTTCAACCGTCATACTTGGAAAATTCTTCGATTTCGTGATGATAAGCCTTCTGGAAATTACAAGACAGTAGTTGAATCCATTTTAAAATCAATTCAGGATGGAGTGGAAGCTGAAGAGGTCAGTCTATTTGCACAACTCTGATGATAGAGTTATTTTGTGACATCAAAGTGACTTAACTTATAATCTCTGGATGGGTTGTTGACTGCCTTAAATTTATTTCCATGAATAATTTTTAGCTGAAAAAGAGAGCCCCACAAATTCGAGAAGCATGGAAGCGGCGTGAGGCTGAAGAAAGGAATCGGAGGCAATATCAACACCAAGCCAGTGCTAAAAATTATCCTCATGATCTTGTTGGTGGTTCTTATAAGAAACCATGCTTTGCACCTCAAAATTCCAATATGGCAGAATCATTGAACCGAGTATAATTGTTCATTTTTCTCAGACAAATAAAAACCATGTAGATGATTCAAATAGCTATCTATCATTGTGCTCTACAAACTCACCTTCAAATTAATATACATATGTCAATGTTGCAGCAGTTGAAAATTAGGTTTTGTTGTATTAGGTTGGGCGCCACATCTTGACAAATGAAGTGAAAAGCATTCATTTGATGGAAAAGTATTTTAATTTGGAACTTGATATGCTGTTATTGCAAACCTAACTATCATTTACCATCTGCTCATTCTAAATGAAAATAAAAACCTCTGTTAACACAATCCTAACTTGAATTTAATCTTAATTTTTTGTAGATAGAGAAGGGGGGTAGGAGTTGAATTTTTTTTACAGCTAATTCAGGAAAGTTTGCGGCTGTCTTGCCTCTAATCCCCCGCCAATGACATAGATCAGCTGACCTTGACTCATGATTTCGGCGGGGGATGGGATGCAAGACAGCTGCAAGCTTTCCAGGATTAGCTGTATATTCAGATTTCCTAAAAGTTTTTTCTTGAGTGAATTCCTAAAAAAATGGTTATTAATATTTATTAAAAGTACATACACTAGAATGATTCTCATATTTTTTAGGGTCAGAGTTGTGTTTGATGTTCTTTTGAGAAATATGTTTATATCTATCTATTGTACAGTGGTCAGAAATATGTGTACACCACTTACCATTTTGCTAACAAGACTTACTCAATTAATCTGCAAAATTTTGTATAAAAATCAATTTAAAGGCCTATGTTCATCATATCATTAAACAAAACATCATGAATGGATTCTGACCAGAGCAACCATGATATGCAGGTCCATGCGACTCCACCTCCTCCGCAAATTGAAGCGCCTTCTATTCCGCCTGAGCCTCCTCCCCCCCTCATAATCCCTCCCCACTTTTTCCCTCTCCCATTCCACCCCTTTCCTTCTCCACTGATCACATTCTGTCCTCCCCCAACCAGGCCCTACCCTGCTCAGAAGAAAAGAAGATACTCTTCTCCCACCCCTCTCACAAGACGCCCAACTCGTGGCTCTTCCTCAGATTCCCTAGAGGAAGCTCATGATGAACATTGAGAACTTTTCTACCCCACCCAAGAAGAAGGCCCCCAACCTCCAGCAGATGTTGACACCCCCATGTTAGAAGGCTCTGCTACCCCCACCCCATCCCCCAAAGGCAAGCACGCCCCACTCCCCACTTTCCCGGCCCCAGCCAGAGCCCCAAGCTCTCTGGATGCCTCTATTCACCACCCAATGAGAGCCTTTTCTAACTTTGGCCTCACCTTGGCACCTCAAATCCCCTTGCCCCAATCTGTTGACCCCAACACCCCTGCGGCCCGCCTTGTTTGCTTGGTTGGTCTTGACCAAGCCAATAACCCTAAAGCAATTGTGGCATGCCTCAACAATCTATTGGGTACTGTCAGGGAACCTCCAAGAAAGGGCTCCTGCACCAATATTCATACCACCACTTTGTCAGATATCAAAGCTTTGGCCGCCGCTCTGTCCCCCCTTGCAAACCAGGCTATGTTTCATCAAGCTTTGTCACCTGTAGATTCAGCTGCCCCCCTCAAAGAACCATCTCTCAAATCTGTAGACCAAAATATTGATGCCATTTTGGCGTGTCTATCTCCTATTGGTCCTGTCTCTTCCCCCTCAGGCCCCTCCCCCCCCCACCCTTCAAAACCAACTTTTGCTCAAGCTTCCGCCTCAGGTATCCTCCCCTTCCTGCCCTTCTTCTGCCCCCCTCCCTTGCTCTGGCCCCCCATTCTTTACAGTCAAATAATCTGTCAGCCTAAATATCCTTAGGACTGAGTATTTCTTATGCTTAAAATAAGATAAACTTAAGTAAATTAAGCTTATATCTTAAAAATAAGGTTAAAATAATAATATATATTATTTTATTATATATATATATAATTATTATTCTATTATATAACTTATAGTAGTTTAAATAGCTTATACATGGCCTAATAAGACTTATTAAGGTGTTAATGGAGTCATAATATACTTATCTTAAGTTATATGAAGTAATTATTGACATAAATAAGCTTATATGTATACATAAATCTCATATTCAGTGAAATATGCAGTATATTATGTATATTTAGGTATATAAGTGGGTTTTAGCCCCTTAATAGCCTATAACCTTTGTTTTTCTGCTTATTTTAGGTCATATGGACGAAATCAGTGGACTTACAACACCTACAGAAGCATAGACACCTATATCAGGCGCATACACCCAGTTTGGACAACTTAATTTACTTCCTTGGATGGTTATTCACGGATTTATGGGTTGGAAGGACATTTCTGGGTTAATGTGGATGCTTGGGGATGTTATTTGGGGCTTGGACATTTTATTTGTTTCCTTTATATGCTTTTGGTTTCATTAAATCTCTTTTTGATTGTTTATTTTACCTGTTTCTATATGGTATCCGCTTTTATCTGGATTTTCTATTTATGGTATGGATCTGTGTTATTATTAATAGTGATGGAGGGTCCTTACTGGAGGTCTGGGTGTTGAAACTGCTTGAAGTGGACGCTATGGGGAGGTGATGGGCCCTCACAGTGCTGTAATTGCCAGGGATAGCAGTGACATCATCTGGATTGAAGGTCTGTGCACTCCAGTGGATTTGGGTATAAGTAAGGAGGAATTTTGACGGTTATTTATCATCATTCAATTACTACAATTCAAACAAACACTACTATAAAATTATTAACATTTAGAAATATATTATAAAGCCATTATAAATTGATATTATCTTTATATAAGCTATAACTATATTTTATACATCTATTTTCCACCACTAGCACGCATTAAAATCCAAGTATTGTGAGTTTTATTTGAGTATAACTATTTTATTAGTCTTCCCCTGAGGTTTAATCACTAAATCATTTATCAATAAGTATTAGGACCATAAATAAACACTATTATATCATACTTATATACTAGACTATACTGACATAATCCAACCCGGAATCACCTGTTTTGAAAGACCTGCCAAATCCCAAGTTGCTCTTGTTCATCAACAACCGGATAGCCTCCAAAAAAATTGTTAACCCCTCCTCCAATGTTGCTATCTGCGTTAAGGGTGTGATGCGCCACAGGTCAAAAAACTTGAAAATTATCATGAACTCAATGAACAACCAAACCATCCTCACCAGTTCTTGGCAAGAATGCCTCCCTCAAGGATTAATCTACAAACCCCCCACATTCCCTGTTGTTGCTCACAGAATTCAAACTTATTTTGACCTCAATGACCAGTCATGTGTTAATTCCTTGATTGAAGATAATCCAGATTCCCTCAAATCCCTGTACAGGATTTCCTGGTTAAGGTGCCCTGAAGCCAGGGCCCAGAAGAATCACTCATCTGTAGTCCTGCATCTTCATGACAAATCAGATGCTGACCTCCTTGCTTCCCCCTTTCCCCCTTCCCCCCTTGTTGTTGAAGGGCAGATTTGTCGCACTGAGGCTGTAAACCATGAAAGAAGCACCTGTTTCCAGTGCTGGGGAAGGGGCCACCTGCCAATTCACTGTTCTCTCCCCCCAAAATGCTCCAACTGCGCTGGTTGCCACAGCACCAAAGCTGTCATCACCAGTCTGCTTTCACCGTGTTGACTCTCTCCCCCATGATCACCCTCTCAAGAATTCCCTCACAACTCTCCCCCTCCTTCTCAAAAATCCTCTGAATTCTCCCCCTATCTTCCACCTCCCCCACCTTCCATCCTGCCCCCATAATCACTCATGAATAGAGACCACACTGAAAAATCCCCAACCTCTTCCCCATTTTTCAAATTCTTCCAACTCAATTGTCACAGATCATTCTATGTTTTCCACTCACTGTTTAATGACCCCAGAACTAACCATTTTGACATTCTTGAATTTCAGGAGCTGTTCCTCTTCCCTGACCACTTCTCTCCTGCTCCGGCCAGGGGATGTCACCTGATCTCTCCCCCCCCTCTTCCCCCATTTGCTGATGCTTTTACATCAACAAAAGACTCCCCCTCCATCTCTTTACTTCAATCCCTAGCCCCTCACTTGAATTCACTCTTGTCAAAATCAACCTCTCCCCAACCCCAATAATCTGCGCTAACCTCTACAACCCCCTGCCTCCTTCGCCACTTCCCAATTTATCTTCCCCTCTCTTCATCCATTCTATCATATCCCCATTTTCCTTTTTTCTGACTCTAATTTGCATCATGACCTTTGGGCAGACCCATACAAGCATCATTCAAACTATCCAGATTTGTCCTTTTTCATTGACTCCCTCTCTGACCTTGCTATGTCTCTTGTCTCCCAACCTGGAGTGCTGACCTTTTGAAACTCCCAGTGCTTCACATCTGTGATTGACCTGGTATTTGCAAATGAGAAGGCTGCTGATTGGGTTATAGGTTGCACCACTGACAGAGATAGTTCCTCCTCTCATCTCTCTGACCAAAGATCTATCATCACTAAAATCCTTCCACTCCCCTTCCCTCCCCCTCAAAGGAAACCCTTTAGGAATTGTAAATCATTTGATGAGTCCTCTCTCCATTGTGCCCCCCATTTCCCCTCTCTCCTCCCCCTCTTCTATTGACTTGGCTTCCAAACAAGTCACTTCCCTATTTATCGAACTAATGGAAACCTTTGTCACACTACAGCATCCTAGCTCATTGTATCCACATGTTGGAATTGTGGTATCTTGGATCCCCTCAAGAAAAACTGCTATAGAGCCCTTTGTCAATCGAGGCTCTCCCCAGCTCCACATTTCAAGTCTGAGTTTCTGTAATCAAGAAAGGTCTTCCATGCAAAAATCAAGTATCTTTGCAAACAACACTGGCAAATATATTTATCCTCCCTGAAACCTAACACCTTGTTTAAACCAGCTAATTCATCCCCTCACATATCTACCCCTTGTTCCAGCCCTCCTCTCCTTGATTCTGATGGTTCTCTGGTGACTGACAACCTACTGAAAGCCAGACTTCTTTTAGAAGGCACTTCAGTGGTGTCTATCCCCTGAAATCTTTTGGACATCAATACCCCTCTCCCCCCTCAGTTCCTCCCTCTCCCCCCTTCACAGTTCAGGAGATCTCTGCCGCCCTTCTTAAAAGGAAGAAAGGAAGGGCCCCCGGACCTGATGTTATCCCAAATTCTCTTCTTCATTGTAACCCCCTCACAGTTGCTGCTCTTCTTCTCCCCCTCTTCCAGAAGTGTCTTGACACGGGACACTACCCCACTCCATGGAAGATTTCTAGGACAGTAATTATCCCCAAACCAAGTTGCCCTGACTACTCCATTCCAGGTGCCTATTTCCCCATCACTCTCCTCAACACTATGGGAAAACTTCTTGAAGCCCTCCTTAGTAAATGCCTCTCTTACCTAATAGAATCAGAACACCTTCTCCCCAACACTCACTATGGCGGCTGCCCTTTCAGATGCACCTCCAATTCCCTCCTTCATCTAGTCACATGAACCAAAGACCAGTGGAGGAATGGTAATGCAGTCAGTGCTCTCTCACTTGATGTCAAAGGGGCCTTCCCTTCAGTAAAAAAAACAAGGCTCTCTCAAATTCTCTTCTCAATTCCCCTCCCTCATAGCCTAATTACACTCATCATTGATTCTCTGTATGGAAGAAAGACAAATATTGCCTTCTCCTCCTTCAAATTCCCATGTCTCCTTCTCCCACAAAGGACTTCCCCCAGGGTCTCCTTTGTCTCCTCTCTTATACATAATCTATAACTCTGACCTTTTACTCCTTCCATCCCTCTCTCAATCTTCACTTGCCCTCAGCTACCTTGATGATGTAGTTTTCGTGTCTGCCAGAAAGGACCCGGAAGCAGTGGTAGTTACTCTCACTAAATTGGGATCAGAAGCGGTTGCCTGGGGCTCCAAGCATGACGCAGTTTTTGATTTCTCCAAAAACTAGTGGATGCTTTTCACTAAACGTTAACAAATTTTAATCTCTCCCCCATCTCTCACCTATAATGGTAGAAAACTTTCTCCCTCCTCCACCATGAAATGGCTTGTGTTTCTTCTCAATCCCCCCCTGTCATTCATCCCAAACAGAAACAAGTTAGTGGCAGCTGGTCTTCAAGCGGCAGCCTCCATACACCGCCTGGTATCATCAGGTTGGGGTATTCTTTTGAAGCAATATTGTACACTGATCACCTCTTTAGTTCATTCCATAACAGATTATGCTGCCATTGCGTGGCACAATCTAAAGATGAACTCTTGTACCATAAGACTCCTGCAGGTGGTAGACAACAGAGCTCTGAGGAGGACCCTTGGTGTTTTCCTCTCCACTCCAGTCAAACTTTTATTGCACAACTCATCCTCCCTCCCTTGAAAACACCTTCTGGATTTAGCTGTCAATAAGGCGTGGACAAGGCTCCTCACTATCCCATCCTCAAACCCCATGTCCCGCCTGGCTAAATGCCTCCTCTCCTCCCCTTCCCCTAAAGCTCATCAACACCAGCTCCATATTCTATCCAAATCCAACCTTTTCCCTCCTTCAATCCCCCTCTTGAACTTAGACTCCCATCACCCATCCCCATTTCCACCCTGATTCCCCCCTCTTTTCGGCTAACATCAGTGACTCCAAGGACCTGGCATGTGCAGAGACCCTCAACATCATGTCATCCAGACCCCACTCATATTACCTTATCTACACTGATGTGTCTAAGTCTGAATCAGGGACATTTGCTGCTTCTTTTGACCTGGGACAGAACTTCCCATTTTTGGAATGCCTAGGTGACCAACACCTCTACTCTGTCTCTAGTAAGAGATGTTTGGGATCCTTCTTGGTTTGCGTCTTTTCATCAACAACCCCTTTCACTCACTTTATAATTTCCTCACCATTTACACCAACAGTCAGTCAGCAATCAAGGCCCTTTCCTACCCCTCAAACCCAAAATACAATTCCTCCCTGCTCCATTCAATTGCCTCCTCTGTCTTTTCCATCCTGCCTTCCAACCCTGAGAATTTCTGTTTCTCTCCACTGGTGTCCAGGTCACTGGGGGATACTAGGTAACAAGGTGGTGGACATGTTTGCCAATGGCTCCCATGATCTGGCTTCCCTTTCTAAGTCTCTCCTTTCATTTGATGCCCCCCTCCCTCTATTTCCTCACTTTAATCATACATTAAGAAACACTCAAACCTCCTTCTCCACTCTCCCCCCAACAGGGACACTCTTAGAAAACTTAGGGGTAGATTTAACCCTCACTTCTGTTTTAAGGTGTTGACGGATCTTCCACAAGCACATGCTACTGCTTTTGTCCAATTCCACTCTGGTCACTCTCCCTTAAAACACTACTTCTTTTGCTTCAAAGCTGCCCCCTCACCTCTTTGCTCCTTATGTCACCTCAATGCTCCGGAAACCCTGAAACATGTCCTACTCTTTTGCCCTGCACATTTTATTGAGTGCAAGGCACTCTTTGATTTTGCCAAAAAACATAATATTACATTTGATTACTCTTCCCTTTTGTCCCCTTCCCCCATCACATTTCAGGTCGCTTCATTTCTCATTTCCACAAACAGATTCCCCAATAATGTTCCCCTCTTGCAGTAGCCCCTACTTGTCTACCTTTGATTGCTGGTTTTTTTTCCCCTACTTAGTTCCCTACCCATTTTGTACCTAGATTTCGCCCCCTGATCCTTCATGCCCTTAGTCGGGTGAGATTGTATGAAATAAATAAATAAAATAAAACAAAACATGAAAACAAATGGTTGGTATTTTTTTATGCTAGTAATTTTTGTAGAAATTTTAAAATTGCAGGTTAAAAACTAATGGTTTTAGCAACATGAGGCTAGGTAAGTCAATTGGAAAGAGAAGATGAAATATAGCCATATTCAAAAAAAAATTAAAAGAAAAAGAAAAAAGAAATGATTGAAAAATATTTATTTTTTTGGTCAAAGAAAAAATAAAAATAAAAAAGGAAAATGAAAAGGAAAAGGAAAAAAACTCTACAACATGTCTTTTATTTTTACCAAAAAAGATATATTTTTCAATCATTTCATTTTTTTTATTTTGAATATGATTATAATTCACCCACTGTTAGGTTTTGAGTTGAGAGGTGAGGAGGAGGAGGAGCACTATGGGTGCTAAGAATTGTAATAGGTGAAAGCAAGGGATATTTCAGAAGGGGGTTTTATGGGGAAAGTGCTGTGGGGTATTCTTCATTGGACAAATTATATAATGATCCAGTTACTTCTTAGTCCCTCATAGCTGTAACCCTTACTGTTGGTAACCCCAAAATAGTCTTTCTTAGTTAGTCTCACTGCTGTATCAGAATAGTCAGATCCATCTTAGGCTTGTTTTAGTATTAGTAGTAATTTTCCTTCTTAGGTCCTAATATTTTGTCCAATCAATAACCAGTGCACTACAAAAGAATCATGAACCTCTCAGGTCAATCTGATGCAGTGCTCCTCACTGCAATGGAAGAGAAGATGGCATTATTTCAAGAACAGAATGCCAGACTTATGGAACATCAAGCAGAGGATAACCCCTCATATTGCAGCCCCACAGAGTCAGAGTTGGACACTGACAAAGCCAAAGCACAGGCCCTGCCCACAAAAGGCCCAAAGATGGCAGTCCCAGAACTTTTTGATTGAAAGAAAGACCCCTGAGAAGATCAGTATGTATTTCATGTAAACCTCTATGTCTTGCTCAATGGCTATCAGTTCCCAGACAAGTGATCAAAAATTGGATTTGCAATATCTTACCTCACAGATGAGGTGGCACACCAGAAAAGGCCATATACAAAGGAACTCCTTGGAAATGCTGAGTTGGAAATAACTTTCAGACAGTTCATGGAGGCTTTTGAACTGGCCTTTGGTGACCCCAATGTGGCCAAAACCTTGGAGAACACTCTCAACCAGTTATGATAGAAACACTCTGTCACCAAGTATGTGTCAGAATTATGGGGCTATGCCAGCTATGTTACAACATGGGGAGAATGAGCACTCATGTTTCACTTCAGAAATGGGCTCTCAAAAAAAAACAGGAACACCCTAATCAGTCACCCTTTTCCAACCTCCCTCCAAGTACTCATGAAGCTGGCCATCCAAATCGATAACAAGTTTACGCTCAGTGGATGGATGGTTGGAGTGGTGTCTATCAGTGGGGCCAGTTCCAGGGACCCAAACGCCATAGAAATTGATGCAGTAAATTCACGTAGTGCTATTTTAAAAAAAGGCTATCTTATGAGGAATACCAGACGCTGTGGTCTTCCAACATTGGCAGGGGCCTTTGTTGTGTGATTTGGCGCTGTTTGTGCATGTCTTAATTGACATCTGTTAAGGAATTGGGTATTTTTCTGGTTTTATTCCGTGGATATTGGGTCTGCGGGTATGTGGGTACTATCATTGGATAGCCCTGGTTTTTATCTATATTTTATGTCTTGAAGACATTTTTCATATTCTGAGTTTTAAGGGGTCATTTCCTCATTTTTCATTTATAAAAGATTGCTGTTTAATTTTGTTTTTCGTGTTTTACGGGCTAACATTAAGTCTTAGGGTTAAGTGCTTAGCACCATTGGATAGAGCTAATTTTTCTCTATATTTCATGTCTCAATGTTGTTATAGTGAAATTCCATGTTTTAAAGGTTTTAGTAGTTGTAGCTAATTTTTTTAAGTAGATTAGTGGTTTTTGTGGGTTTTCTGGCTTCAGGGAGGCCGGGCCGCTTCAGGCGGCATCTCCGACGTCGGGCGGCCCGCCCGCCTCTGTTTTAGGAGGTTGGGGAGCGCTTCAGGAGGGTTTTTTATGCAATTTGGCGGGTACAGGCACCAGATTGGTGGGTGTGCATGGGCTCTTAGTTAGTGGTCTGTGTGTACATAGTGAATAAGACAGTTTGGGGCAACCTTAATCATCATACAACCATCCGGAGGTGATCTCATTGTTCCTCACTCAGTTTTCACTGTTTTCTGGCCACAATTGGCTGTGTTTGTTGCAAGTGAGTTCTTCATTTAACTTAACTTTGGCAACTGTTTTCTCTGTTATAGTCTTGCAAGCTATAGCAAGTATTATTGCTGTCTCTGGTGTGGATTTTCAGCCTACATCAAGTATCTTTGCTGTCTCTGGTGTGGACTTTGTTCTACATTTCAGTTCTTTGGTCTGGTAGTCTATCTGGGGACTACTTTCTTGGCTCATCAAGCAGTCAAGTGTGTTGAAAAGGAGCTTTAGCAAAACAGGAACCAACTTACTTTAGCAAGTAAATCTCACTCTATTTTTCTAAAGGGACAGGGGTTATTCTTTCTGGTTTTACTCCAACTCCCTTAGTCAAGGCCTATAGCTAGCACTATAGGATTGTCTACAACACATATGAGTAGAGGGCTGGGCCTCGAATGCGGGAGTTTAGAAGAAAAATAAGGGTTAGTGAAGTGATGGATAGTGCTTGGGGGTGAAGGTTGTGCCCTCTGTGAGCAGATTAGAGGGAAAGGATAAAGGGGACTTAGTAGAAGAATTATCAGCATGTCAGCCAATTGAAGTAAATGATAATTGAATTATACTAAACTTTCCTTTAATGACCCTTGAGGGCACAACAAATGTGCAAGCCCTGCTGGACTGTGGGGCCACAGACTGTTTTATTTCAAATAGTTTTTTACAGAGGAATAAAAATGAAAAATGAAAATTGGACCACCCCAGGCATCTAATTATGTTTGATGAATCACCAGGTGGGGGAGGAGAATTAAAATAAAAGTTTTGTTGCAGATTCTGGTGGAATGGAAGGGAAGCTAAGTGCAAGGCATAAATGATGAACTTGAATTGTACTGAGGATGACATGGCTGGACCAGTACAGCCCGCACACTGACTGGAAAGAAAAGATAGTTCAACTGGGAAGGAAATGGAACACCGGTGCTAAAGTATTGGCCCCCTGGCCCCTTCAGGGGTCAGAGGCCCATCCTGGCAAGTTTTCTGATTTTTTGTTATCATCAGTTGACTTGCCACTATAACTGATGCTTCCTCTTGATTCTAAGCAGCAGGCTGAGCGTGGGTCACAAATGGGAATGAAGCATGCCAAGAGAAGGAGAAAGTGCAATTGAGATGGGGGAAGGCAGAAAATGGAAAAGTGGATAGCACAGAGAAAGAATTTTCTCCTTGGCACCTCCCAGAAATTCTACTGGTGTTTTATTATCATCAGTAGACTTGCTGCAAGAAATGAAATTTTCTCTTGATGCTAAGTTTCAGACCTTGGAGTGGGAGCTTGTGGGAGAGGAGGAGATGGATTGCAACACAACAGTATGGAACATATCCATCAAGATTTCAGCCAATTTCCAGTCCTCAAAGCCAACAAAAAGTCTCAAGGAAATAGTCCCTGAAGCTTATTGGGAATTCTTACTTCTGTTTAAAGATGAAGGAGTCAAGACTCTACCACCTCACCAACTGTAAAACTTTTCCATTGATCTGATGCAAGGCATAGCTCCTCAATTTAGCCGTATAATCCCATTTTCAACTTTGGAGTCAACAGCACTAAAAGAGATGATTTATTAAAATTTAAAAAATGGACTCATCAGAGAATTGAAATCTCCCTAGGCTGCCCTTGTGATCTTTTCTGGAAAAAAGGAAAGGTTGTTGAGACCTTGCATGGACTCCAGAAGGTTAAATGTGCTAAAGTTAAAGATAAGATATCCCCTCTCTTTTACTAGTGAGCTATTTGATAGTCTTCATGGTCCAGATATCTTCACATCTGTAGATCTTAGGTCAGGTTACCACAACATACATGTGAAAGAAGAAGATGAACATATACTGGCATTCTGCACTAAATTTTTTCATTTTGAATGGTTGGTAATGCCTTTTGGTCCATTTAATGTGCCTTCAACATTCCAAAACCTCACCAATAGCATCTTCAGGGATAGAATAAGAATAGACACTGCAAAAAATCAAGTGTAACCTGCTAGAAGGTTCCTCTCCCTAAATTCAGTTTTGATTTAAGAGTAAATGTGATTTGATGTTATGCAAGCTAGTGTGCTCATTTTTCAGTGTGCAGTCTTTCTAGAAGAATTAAAGCTGAGTTGAAATTGAGTTAAGTCGAAGATAGGGATTGGCACCTGCTATCAGGTGCCCATGTTTATTTTCTGGTGATATATAGCAGTAAGACTGGATTAAATCTTGATATAATCCAGATCAATGGAGGAACACCAGATATATGTGAAGGATTGTTTTAAGCACTTGAGAGAGGCACAAATATGGTTAAAAAAAGAAAAATGTGTCTTCTCAGTAAGTGAAATCCCATATCAAGGTATGATCATTTCAAAGGATAGTGTGCAGATGGACAAAGAGAAGGTAAAGGCAGTAATAGAGTGGCCAACTCCAAAATCAGTAAAGGAGCTCAAGTCATTCTTAGGTTTTAAAAATTTTTACTGCAGCTTTATTGAAAAATATTCTCACATCTGCTGCCCACTTCATAACCTCACAAAGAAGTAAGCCAAATTCAATTGGATAGGTAGCCAACAAGATTCTTTTGATTACCTGAAAAAGAAATTTGTGAAAGCCCCTATTCTTTCCATCTCAGAATTACTAATTCCATTTGTTCTGGAATGCGACTGCTCAGACTTTGCTCTAGGTGCAGTATTATCCCAATATAATGCTGAAACTTTCTCACACCCAGTAGCATATTTCTCATGTACACTTCTAGGAGCCAAAGTGAACTATAAAGTATATGAAAAGGAAATATTGGCACTAGTAGAATCTTTAAAAACATTGCACCACTACTTGGAAGGGGGACCGTACCATTTAAACATTATTATCTACACAGATCATAAAAATTTGAAAACCTTTTTGACCACCAATAAGTTGACTCTCCAACAAGAAAGCTGGGTAGAACTGCTAAGCAGAATTAATTTTGTTGTGAAATTTTGGCCAGAAAATAAAAGTGGCAAGCCTGATGCACTATCAAAATGCCCTGACTTGCACCTAGCACCAAACCAGCTGCATACTTTTGGTGCAACCTTGTTGAAGGGGGACCTTGAAGAGGGGGTGACCCTAACTGAGGTAGAGTTTTTGGATGAATATTTGATAGAATGGGTAATGAAGGTGCAGGAGTTGGTGAAGGCGCTGTTATCTAAGAAGGTATTAATAATGAAAGGATTGGAGGAGTATCACTTGTTAGGAGAAGGGCTGTATTGGAATAGGAGGATTGTGGTGCCAAATGATGAAGAGCTCAAGAGGCAGGTGGTCAAGTCTAGGCACAATTACCAAATAGGGGGTATCAAAGTTAGAAATCTTCCATTTCAAAATACCTCTTTTTTCCACCAAATAAACCATGACTATTTTTTAAAATATGACATATTGTGCCCCAAAAACACCTTTTTATTGAGAGTTAATGTCAAGTTTGTGACTATCTTTTTGTGTTGTGAAATGCCTTTTAAATATTTAAAAATTTCTAACTTTGATACCCCCTAATAGCAGGACACCCAGGACCACTGAAGACAGTGGAGCTGGTGAATCACAACTTTTACTTGAAGTCCATGAAGGCATTGACACACGCCACATGACACTCGAGGCAAAAACAGCTCATTAAATCAATAATACAGAGGTCTAAATCTATACTTAAAGCGCAGAAACGATTCTACATAGAACCTGCGACTTTCCTTTGTGTACTCACTATTCAACCGTGCTAATCTAAACTTTAAATCTAAATTAGTCAATCTCTCAATAGTGTGTTTAGTCTTTTCTTTGCTAAGCGACGCAAAGTGCAATAGTTAATGCAATATTCCGCTAAAGGGTTTATTAAGTATCTGTGGGTTATTAACAGGGGTAGTGAGCATGGACAGGATGGTTAGTGGAGGATTAAAGGGTTAACAGATGTTAGTGAGGAAGGTCCAGGTGTAACAGGTGTATTTTTGGAGGTCTGTGGTGTGCGGAATGATGCATGGGTATGATGTCAATGCGAGGAGGAGTAATGGATATAAAAGGGGTTGGATTTTGGTTCAATATTTCTTTAGAATTTAATTATAAAATGTATATATAGTTAATAGTGGTAAAGCTTCAGGTTAAATCATTATTATTGTACGTTTCCTTATTTTCTCAGTAATCATTTCTAAAAACTTAAATCTTTGATTATTGAGTTTCCAACCCTTTGTGAGATCCTAAGAATATTAATATTACCTTTAAATTATATTAGAATTCTTATCGAAAATATCTTGAAGCAGTAGCTCTTCCTTTGACTCATCTTTGAATCACTTCCTTGAATATTTCCTCTGTACTTCAAAGAAGTCTCTCAACTCCTCCCTCCATCTCACGTCCAGGAACACCCTTGAACTTGTGCGTAGGTCGTCCGGTGACAGTATAATTTAATTCTCCATAGTTCTCATTCTTTGGAACTA
Source organism: Hemileia vastatrix (assembly GCA_030280995.1). Classification (NCBI taxonomy): domain Eukaryota; kingdom Fungi; phylum Basidiomycota; class Pucciniomycetes; order Pucciniales; family Zaghouaniaceae; genus Hemileia; species Hemileia vastatrix. The sequence continues at coordinate 3,603,643 of JASXTE010000001.1, read as the reverse complement.
CTATGTCCTTTTTCAGGTGTTTTAAATTCTTTAAAAATGGCACCTGTTCAAAGCCCTCCTCCTGTGGGCGCTACTACTAGGGCTTGCGCCAGAGGCAGGCCAACAGCCACACGGCATGTTTCCCACACTCACTCCCTGGAACCTCTTGACCTTAGGGAATGGGGACACTCAGTCCAATCTGTAGAAGACATCCCCCAGGATTTTGATTATTCTAGCAAGGAAGAAGAAGGAGAGGATACGATGCATGAGGCACCATCCGCCCCTGCTACTCACCCTTCTGGTCAACCTTCGGAACCTGGACCATCTAACTCTCTAGAAGACTTCATGAGACTTTTCATGAAAACCCTTTCAAATCCAACGTCTTTGGAGGGATAAAAATTCAAAACTCCTTCCATGAAATCTCCTGATAAATTCAATGGAGAACATCCAGACAGATTGCGCCCCTTCTTGCAAACCTGCAAGCTCCTGTTCCATAATGACCCTCGAATCTTCAATAACAATCGATTGAAGGTTGTTTACACTTCTTTATTCCTAGCCAGAAAAGCAGCAAGGTGGTTTGAACCTTATCTTATCATGCTCCCTTTGACAAAAACCCACTTACTCATTAATAACTGGGAAAAGTTTGAAGACCAACTTTTTATGTTGTTCGGTGACCCTAATGAAACTGACAATGCAGAAATTGAACTTGATTTCCTCCGCATGAGTGATAATGGTAAAGCCTCTGAATATATTTCAAACTTCAGAGAACTTCAAACTCAATTAGGTTGGAATGATGCTGCCCTCAAGTATCATTTCAAAAAGGGACTTCCTTCGAGGATTCTGGATCAATTAAATTTTTATGATCAGAAGATGACTACTTTAATGGATTTAATGGATTGAACCCTTGATCTCGTCGGCGTTTACCAAGGACAACTACAACATTGTCAATAAGCCAACAAATCTCAATACCTAAATTTTAAATTGGGACCTTCTTCACACCCATGGACAACTCAATCCTCCTTGACTCAATCCAAACCCAATAAGGGAAAGGACAAACCTCAACCAAAAAGCTTGACCCCAGGAAATATCAGTAAGGTACTGGATCCAAAAGGGGAACTTAAAGAAGCTGAGAGGAAGAGACGAGCAGATAATGGGTTATGTATGTATTGTGGGGGTAAGCACAAGCTAGAAGATTGTGTAAAGTTGAAGGAAAGAGAAGGTACTAGTTCAAGGTCAAAAAACTAGTAGATAGATTACTTGGGTGCAAAGAAAACTATCTTATCTCTCCCAGTGCACAGAACCTCCATGTCTTAAGGACTGGAGTTACCTTAGACCGCTTGAGATTCATTCTCTTTAAGGAGGATACCCCCTTCAGTTGTCTTATAGACTCTGGAGCTTCAATTTCTTTTGTCAGTTTATCTTTTTCCGAGAAGTTAAAGCTGATATTCACAGATATCAATCAAACTCCAATTTATTTGGTTGAATCAGCGGAACCCATATATTGGGTAAGTAAGAAAGTTTTATGGGTTTTCAACTTTCCGAATTTTCCCCCCTTTGAGTGGGAATTATCAGTCTTGGACGCCCCAAGAATAGACGATACCATTCTTGGCCATGACTTTTTAACGCATTGGAATCCTGAAATTGATTGGTCACGGGGATTGATCACCCCATGCGCTAAGTATACTTCTGATTCTTCAATGCAGGTCAATAGGGAGTTAAACAACCCGTCTGACAACGTCCTGCTAGAGGACAAATCTCTGACAGATGACTTTCAAGCATCTGATCTTTCTCTAAATGAGCAATTGGCTAACCCTTCTAGCTTGATCACTTCACTCAAAGAGGATTTAAATTTCCTCGAAGTAGTCAAATTATGCTCTCTTAATTTTGGTCTTCCCTTGACAGATTCTCTCGAAGATGATGAGGACGACCAAATCATTGTTGAAGCCATTAAATCAACTCTACCAGGAATCTATTTTGATTTCCTTGATGTTTTCTCAATCCACAAGGCCAATAAGTTACCACCTCATTGACCCTACGTCCATCAAATAGAGTTAATAGGTCCTGTCTATATTCTTTGTTGAAGGAAAAATCTCAAGTTCTTTGAGACTACATTGCAGAGAATGTAGCCAAAGGTTTCATCAGAGCCAGTAAATCTCCAACCAGCTCCCCTGTTCTTTTTGTAAAGAAAAAAGATGGTAGCCTTAGGTTTTGTGTTAACTATAGAAAGATCAACACAGTCACAAAGAAGAATGCATATCCTGTTCCTCCTATGTCATTGCTTCTTACCCTTTTTAATGGTGCTAATTTCTTTTCTAAAATTGATCTTAGAGGCGCTTATAATCTTATTTGCATTGCGGAAGGTCATGAACCACTGACCGAAATGCACACTAGATTTGGTAGTTTTGAATATATAGTTATGCCTTTTGGATTGTGTAATGCACCATCAACTTTTCAAACCTTTGTCAATGACATCTTTCAAGATGTTGTCAAACAATTTGTTGTTGTCTATTTAGATGATATTTTAATTTTCTCGAAGACACTGGATGAGCATATTATCATGTTCGACAGGTTTTAAATCTCCTTCAAGATCACGGTCTCTACGCCAAGCACAATAAATGTGAATTCCATCTCAAATATATTTATTTATGGGGTTTACGTTGTCCACTGATGGTTTAGTCATGGACGACAAAAAGGTCCAAAAAGTCCTGAAATGGCCTGAGCCCAAAACCGTTAAATCCCTCCAAGGATTTTTGGGTTTTGCCAATTTCTATAGAAGATTTATAAAAGATTACTCTAAAACTATTTCCAATCTTACTTCTCTTCTTAGAAAAGATATTCCTTTTGTTTTTACTTCTACAGCACAAAAGGAATCTGAAGCATTGAAGACTGCGTTCACCACAGCTCCAATCCTTTGACACTTTTTGTTCCTTCTGCTTTGACAATTGTCGAGACAGACGCTAGCAATTATGCTATTTCAGGGGTCATTTCTCAATTCAATCCTGAAAAAAAATTGTTTCATCCTGTTGCTTTTGAGTCACGCAAACTCATTGTGGCAGAATTAAATTATGAAATTAATGACAAAGAGCTTTTAGCTACAATTCATTGTCTTACAAAATGGCACTCTTTTCTTCTCAGCCTAGATAGTTCTTTTCAAATCCTGACTGGCCATAATGCTTTGAAATACTTTATGTCTTCCAAAGTTTTAACCAGGTGTCAAGCCAGGTGGGCTGAATTTCTGTCTGAATTTCCTTTTTATATTTCCTATTGGCCAGGTAAGAACTGTATTGTCCCAGATATCTTGTCACGTCGGGACGACGTTTACCCACAGTGGGGGACGCATTTGCTGACAAGAACCCAGAAAATGTGAAATCAATCTTCAACAAATCAATGTTAACGACTCATCAACTTAATTCAATCACAATTCAATCTTTTCAAAATCCACTATTGAACATCCTTGAAGCTCAGTTGAAGGACAAATATTGTTTAGGGATAAAAGACAAAATACTCTCAAAGCAAGGGGCCAAAAGATTTAGTATTGAATCAGGTCTATTAGTTTTTGAAGGTAGTGTAGTCATACCCAACAACAATGAAATAAAATTATGTATTTTCAACAGTCAACATAAGTTGACCATCAAAGAAAGTGGCCGAAAAACGCTTGGGACCATTCAAAATTGACTCCAAAGTCTCTAAAACTGCATTTTGACTCAAGCTACCTCCTAAATGGCAGGCTATTCACCCTGTTTTTCACATATCTCTCCTGGAACTGGCTCGAGAAACATGCCTGGGCAGGAACCAACCTCCTCCAGAACTGTTCAAAGTAGAAGACCATCTAGAGTGGAAAGTAAGCCGTATCCTTGATTCAAGAATGCGCAAGGGGAAACTTCAATACCTTGTGGAATGGGAAGGCTTCCTTAATGACTCAGACAAAACATCCTGGGAACCAGCCATCAATGTTTCTAACGCCCCTGAACTCCTAAAATCTTTTCATCTTAAATACCCTTTAAAACCAAAACCTTAGAGCTCTCTTTTATTTTTCTCTTCTCTTCTCTTTTTTTCTTTTCATTCTCTTTTCTTTATTTTCTTAAAATTCTAAAACTTCTTTACTTCTAAAAAATCCTTACTTTGTTTTCTCTTTCCTTCTTTCTTCTTTTCAAAAGCTTTTTCAACCTTCTTTAAAAATAAATAAATAAACTAAATAAATAAAATAAAATAGAATAAACTAAATTAAAAATAAATTAAATTAAAAAGTTAAATTAAAAATAAAATAAAATAAAATAATAAAAATAGAGTCTTCAAATTCATCAAAATAAAATCTTAAAAAAAAATTAATAATTCCTTTAATTTTTTTTTTCTTTCTTTCTTTTTCTCCTTTCAAACTTTTTTCTTTTTTTTCAAAAAATATATTTTTTTTCTTCTTTTCCCTTAATTCTTTTTCTTCAAACTATCAAAATATTTCACAAACTCAATATGACAATCTTTCTAAAACTTCACTTCAACCTTTAAATCTCTCTTTTAAAATTCTTTGAACAAATTACTTCTTTCTTTCAAATTCTTTTTTCAAAACTATTTTTTCTTTCTTTTCAAATAACCAAAATTCCCCCAAAAAATAAAAATAAAAAATTAATAAATAAACTTTCACAAATAACAAATTTTTCTCTCATCAAATTTTCATTTCAAACAAAATTGTTTCAATCAACTATTTTTTTTCTTCTTACTTAAATTTTTTCTTTCTTTTCAAAATTTAAAACTAAAATTTTCTCAGTTAAATATTTTTTTTCTTTCTTTTTCTTTTTCTTTTTTCTTTTTAAAAATCTTATAAAATATATATTAAAATTTCAATTAAAATAACAAAATAAAATAAATAAATAAATACACAAATTGCTTTCTACCCTTTTCCTTCCCTCTTTCTTTCTTTTTTCTCTTTCCATTTCAAATTTTCTCCTGTATTTTCTCCCAAACCAATTTCTTCATTTTTTCCAATACCACCCTTATTTCCTTCCTGCATTTTTCAAATACCTCCTCCTCTCCTACCAGTACCACCTCTCCAATCTCCAGTAATTCTTCTGCCACATCGAAGGAGGCTGCATCAACAATCTTGTCAATCTCATCACTTAAATTTTTGATGAATTGAGCTTGTTGACCCTGCCAAGGTTTCTTTGACCATACCTGGTCAAGGGTTTCCTCGTTATCCTCCCTTGAATCAACCGCCGGTTGACTTGCCTCAACTGGCAGCAATGGCGCAGCCTCCACAATTGGAGCTTCCGCAATGACATCCAAATTCTAAAAACATACAGTCATCAGTAACAAAATTTTGAAACAAGAAAAGGCAGACTTACTTCAAAAAACGGGTCAGGCTCTAAAAATAGCCTTGGGGTGACCACTACTGTCACTTCCTTCTCCTCTTCATCATCTTTGATGATTATCCGCTACTTCTTTGGAGTCCGGTTTGAGATGGGAACTTCATCCTCATCCTCTTTGACCAGTTCATCCACCTCCTCTTCTACCACTCATTTTTTACCTGTGGCCTGGGTTACCCAAGTTGCCATGGTATCCTCAACCTCTTTCTCAACTTCTTCTACCAAATGATTGTCCCCGACCGACACATTCCAAATGTCATCACCACCTCTTTGGTCTTTGGGATTACCCAGTACTTAGTCTTGGTAAATCTTTGCTCAATGTCCTCATTTTTTGATATAGCATCACACATCACCTGTCTCCAGCAGCAAAACTTGCATTTCTGGCAAGGACCTTGTGTGGCCGTGCTTTCAAAGCAAAAACACTCCATAGATTTGCAGGCCGTGCATGCTTGGAAATATTGTCGTGTAATGATTCCACCATCCGCTTTGGGGTGTGGAGGTGTGGGAGTTGGAGTAGGGCATTTCAACATAATACAAGAAAAAAAATAATAATTAATAAAAGAAGGAGTCAGAGAAAGTAGTGTGGGAAGAATGTGTCTCATGCTCAATGGAGCTTGTGTTTTATACCCAGGCATCTGTCACGCGCCACATGACACTTGAAGCAAAAGCAGCTCATTAAATCAATAATACAGAGGTCTAAATCCATACTCAAAGCGCAGAAAACAATTCTACATAGCAACTGCGACTTTCCTTTGTGTACTCACTATTCAACCGCGCTAATCTAAACTTTAAATCTAAATTAGTCAATCTCTCAATAGTGTGTATAGTCTTTTCTTTGCTAAGAGATGCACAGCGCAATAGTTAATGCAATATTCCGCTAAAAGATTTATTAAGTATCTGTGGGTTATTAACAGGGGTAGTGAGCATGGACCAGATGGTTAGTGGAGGATTAAAGGGTTAAAGGATGTTAGTGAGGAGGGTCCAGGTGTGACAGGTGTATTTTTGGAGGTCTGTGGTGTGCGGAATGATGCATGGGTATGATGTCAATGTGAGGAGGAGTAATGGATATAAAAGGGGTTGGATTTTGGTTCGATATTTCTTTAGAATTAAATTATAAAATGTATATATAGTTAATAGTGGTAAAGCTTCAGGTTAAATCATTATTATTGTACGTTTCCTTATTTTCTCAGTAATCATTTCTAAAAACTTAAATCTTTGATTATTGAGTTTCCAACCCTTTGTGAGATCCTAAGAATATTAATATTACCTTTAAATTATATTAGAATTCTTATCAAACATATCTCGAAGCAGTAGCTCTTCCTTTGACTCATCTTCAAATCACTTCCTCGAATATTTCCTCTGTAATTCAAAGAAGTCTCTCAACTCCTCCCTCCATCTCACTTCCAGAAACACCCTCAACCTTGTGCATATGTTGTCCGGTGACAGGCATATATCCAGAGCTATGTAGTGGCATGTGACTCTTTCCAGAGGAAAAAGGTCAGCCAAAAGCCACACCTCTAACCCCATTATGCATACCCAAGCAGAAATGGAAGGAACTCTCTTATGACCTGATAGTGGAGCTTCTCAAGTCACAAGGAAAGAATGCTATTCTAAAAGTCATTGAATTATGCACTAATATGGAGCACTTTTACCCCAATACTACAAAGGTTACATCAGAGGTTATTGCAGACTTAATGGTGGTGTATTTATGGAAGCTACATGGATTACCTGACAGTATAGTATCAGACAGGGTAAGTACTTTCAACTCTAAGTTGTTGAAGGAAATGTATGAGCAACTAAAAATTAAGCCCATTTTGTCAACAGTGTAGAATCTGCAGACTGATGGGAAATTGTAGATAGTGAAAAATTCAATTGAAAAATACCTGCACCATTTCATTAACTATCAGCAAGATGATTGGGTGCAGCTTCTACCATTGGCTGAATTCTCATACAACAAATGGACACATGCAGAAACAGAATGCCACCTTTCTATTCCAACTATGGATACCACCAAACATTCTCAATTGGAACCCCATAAATTTTTCAAGTTCCAGTAGCTGAAGAACAGATTAAGAAAATACTGAGTATATGGCAGGAATTAAAAGCAGCACTCAAGCTATCCCAGCAGTCAATGAAGTACCATCATGATCAAGGAAGGCTTAACATTTGGTGCTACAGGCAGGTGACAAGTTTTGTCTAAGCTCACAGTTCCTTTCTACATTATGCCCAAGCACCAGGCTAGATCACAAGAAAATGGGCCTGTTAAAGATCAAGTGTGAGACATCTGACTCAGAATATGAGTTGGAACTACCAATTTCAATGAAACAAGTGCCCCCAGTGTTCAATATCTCCTTTCTCACAAAGCATCAAGAAGACACAATACCAGGGCACCCAGAAGAACCAGTGGCACCAGTCAATGATGGAAATGAAGAGGAGTTTGAAGTAGAAAAGGTTATTGCTAAGAACATGCACTAGCCAAAGGTTCAGTGTCTTGTGCACTGGAAAGGTTACGGAGAAGGAGATAGGTCTTGGTAGCCAGTAGAGAACTTAGATAAAGCTAATGGAAAGGTTAGGGACTTTGAGAAGGAGCGCAGGGGGAAGGAGGGGCAAAAAGAAGGTAATTTTAACATTTGGGTTGAGAGGTGAGGAGGAGGAGTGATTTTGGCACTATGCATTGTAATAGGCAGAAGAAATTGAAATTTCATAAGGGGATTTAATGGGGAAAGCACTGTGGGGTGCTCCTCATTGTACAACTTATAGAATAATCCAGTTACTTCTTAGTCCCTCATGGTTGTAACCCTCAATGTTTGTAGCCCCAACATAGTCAGTCTTAGTTATTCTCACTGCTGTATCAACATAACCAGTCCCATCTTAGGCTAGTGTTAGTGCTAGCAGTTTTCCACCCTAGGATGTAAAAAAATAAGATAAGTAAGAAAAGTAAAAGTAATAATTTTAGAAACTGAAAAGAAAATAAAAAATAATATTAAATTTTTCTTTCAAATTTGTCTTAGGATTTCAAGCCTGATTTCAACCAGTTTTAAATTTTTGAATCCTCCATGAGTTGGAGATGAAGTGCAGTATCCCATAATGTACAACTTATTGCTTGATATCTTGATTGTGTGAAAAAGATCTCTGGATCATGATTTTCTGGAACAATATGAGCCAAATTTTCAGTGCTGTCTTCATTGCTTAGTTGAAACCAGTTGTCATTATTATTCTCCTGTACAATCATGTTGTGAAGAATGATGGCACAGGTCATAACATCACAAATTTTTGCTATGTGCCACAAGCAGCATGGATAAGCGATCATACCCCACCGTGCTTTGAGAGCACCAAAAGCACATTCAATATCTTTTCTGAAAGAAGTCTGGAGGGTCTGATAATGCCTATCAGCATCATCTTGAGGATGTTGAAGTAACTTAACAAACACAGGCCAAGTTGGATAAATCCCATCAACAAGATAGTATGCATGAGTGTACTGATGACAATTTATATTAAAATGAACTTCATTTTCTTTTCCTATAGATTCAATCATGAGAAAATCTTTTATAATATTTCTCTACATTAAATTACACACCAGATATAAAGTCATAAAATAAAGTACTACAATTCAACACAATAATCACCACAGAAAAAATGGGGGGGTATTGCTAGCAATACCCCTTGCTTGAGCCCCGTTGAGCCACAAATCTATGCTTGAATTATGCACACATCATCACCATGTAGGAAATTGTTTGGCCTTACATTTAGTCAGAGATTTGTCACAGATTGAGCTCAAGATGAACCTACATTGATCACCGTTTGATCTTGTAAAATCCTAATTTGATCATCAGTTAAGCTCCCTTTGATCTCACTTTGATCTAACATAAGCTTTTGCATATCCAATATGTCAACTATTCACTTTCAAAAAGATTCATAATGAATTTCACATGGAATATTAGAAACGAAACCAGTAATTTTGAGTAAATGTCTCATCAAAATGATTAATCTACAACAAAATACCATCAAAATTCAATCTGATTACTGAAAACTTTTGTTAAAATGACTAATAGATATTTAAATTGGAAAATAATATTCCATTTCTCAATTTCAAATTCAAAATATAAATCCTCGTTTGAAATGTGAATTTTGTAGATTCCTTGCCTTCCTATATTATGAGTAATATTTGAGGTATTTTACACCTTTGTAAATATGGTGTTGTGCTGCTAGAAATTATCTCTGTTTCAATTCAACTTTATTGAAGCTTGAGTCCAGAATGATAAATATTTTATAACTATTTTGAGAAAAAAGTCACTAGTAATGAATTTAGCCTTTTATCTGTCCTTTATTAAACCTCACTTAATCCTACTTAAATCCAAATTGACCCACAAAAACCTTATTTGGGATATTTTTTAGCCCAGGATGATTCAAGATTGGAGCAAAATATTATTTTAAATATCCAATATGCCTATTGATTAAATTTCTTCAAGCTTACTTTAAATTCACATTAACATTAACTTTCACAGGAAATATTAAACACAAATCTTGAAAATATAGTATTTAAAATCATAATAAATATAATATAATATGCTTACAACAAAATTTTCTTTCTGGATTAATTGAAACGAAAAATTGTTCATTTGTGAAAATAGAAAAAATACTATCCATCCTGAATTTAGAATTCATTTTTAAAAATTTAATGCCCCCTCACTTTCAAGTTTATCATGTATTTCGAAAATTATATTTTTAATAATTTTGTGAATAGTACACCTGAGATATAAACTTGGGGATATCAAAAACTAAAACATCAGCAAATTGAAATGTTTTTTATTGTTATGAATGGAAATAATGATTGAAAAACACCATTAGAGCAAGTTTGATTTTGAATAATAGGCATACTTTCTCATGTAAATTTCAATAAAAATAATTTTTATTCTTACTTAAGTTGCGGTGGATACATTTGAGCTCAAAAAGAATTAAAATTGATAAAATAAGACTTCTATAGTTCATATTCAAAAATGAAATCACCCTTCATTATCTACCTGTAAACTATTTTAAATTGAATAATTTCAAAGTCAGTATATACTGATGTTATTTTTTCTTCTAAAAAATTTATTATATAGATTAATAGTCATAAACAGTTGACATAGATGTTAAATTTATATAAGCAATCTTTAATTCATAAAATGATAAAACTATCTTTTATGTAAAAAGTGATGAAGGAAAAAAATATTATTAAATTTTTGATGCACTATCAATAAAATTGAAGATAGAGCATATCAAAAGTTTAAACTTAATTTCAATTTTGATATCATCATTTTATTTTATTTTACTTGAGTAGAAAACAGATTTTAAATCTCAATATAATTTTAAATCCCATTAGTTTGTAGATTTCAACATTTGAAACTATGAAATAAATATTTATGAAAGAATTTTACAATATTTGCCCTTCTAAAAACTCATAAATCCAACTTCAAATCTTCTAACCTTCACAAGTAACCACAATGCATTCTGAAAATACTCTATATTTAAATAATTAAAGGTAAATAAAATTATGTTTTTATTCTTTATTTCAATTTTTGATAAATAATATATATATATACATATATATATATATATAATTTCTTAAAAAGTCTAAGAGGGAACTTAATAGTGGTTTTGGCATTAGATATATAGATTCAACTTTCAAAAAATTTGTTTGGAATAAATTACAAAGACAAAAAGGATATATTTTGATGAAAGAATACTGATTTAGGTTCTCTTAAAATATTATTAACCATTTTTATGGAATATTAATCCATGGTTATCATTCTTTATGATATTATCATAGAATTTTTTCCTTTTTTAATATAATGATTTTCTATTGTGTGGTATGTAGGCTAAGATAAGTTTAAAAGATTTATTGAAGATATATATACCAGAAACAGTATAATCTGTAGATTTATAACTATAACTTACTTTTCTGATGTTTTACATCATTGATAAGTAGCTCATGCATTACACAAGTAAATAATTATAGTCTCTGGAAATAATTCCTTGTGAATTTCAATTTTTTTGTTATTCTTAAAATCATTACTCAAATAAACTAAAATTTCTTCAAATATTGATTGAAAGAAGGAGTTACAAAATCTTATTTTGTAGTTATAAAAGTTTGAGTTATTTTTCATATTATCAAGTATAATGAACATTTGTAAATTTTAACTTGAAAACTAGTGATCATAGCAAAGTAATACTGGAAGAATCAGATAAAAAGGGTGGAATAAAGTCATAGCACAACAGGAAATGATACAAAATTGTTGATTTTTATCTCATAAAATTCAACTTATTTTTAACATATTTTACCACCTTTAGATAATGTTTAGTGGATTTTAACATTATTATAACAAGCAAACTTAACAATGTTTTGATTTTTTTAACAAAAATAAATATTGTTAGATCATTTTTTTAAAAAATATGACTTATTTTTATGCTTTATCTACAATAGTTAGTAGTTTTTTTTGCAGAAATTACTTGTTTTGATATTCTATTTTTGAATTTTTTAAGAGACTTCATTGCATTAAAGTTTTGTAATAATTTTTCATTAAAGCATCATATTTTAAATCTAGAGAATTGGTTTTGAAATAATATATATTTTCATGTTAATTGACTCATTATTTTTGGATTGATAAATTATGTTAAAATTGGGATTGCTTATTTCTAGTGAGTGTACATCATAGTTTGTTTTCAAATCAAAGATTAATAAATGGTGAAATTTGGTAAAACTCTAAATATCTTTTAAACCTTTTTGATTTAAATAATGTTTAATGTTATGTAATCATTCTATAAGTAGAACACAGTTAAAATCTGATAATGGTACATTGCTTTCAATTTCTAATACTAAAATTCTATTCTACTTGAAACAATGTAAACTAAAGCTTGGTATCTCATAAGAAACTCACAATTTTCAAAAATCATATTTCCAACTTTTTAAACATGATACACATTAAAATATATTTTTAGAATAATTTCCTAATTAGTTTCAAATACTAGAAAATAATGACCTCAATTTATTTTAATACTTAAACCATTCTGATGAGTGAATTTCACAATCCTCTAAGTAACATATGGTTACCATTTATACACATATGCATGATTTCTCCTTTTGTTTAATTTTAGCTGAATCTAAAAAGTAAAATCACATGTTGAATATCATCTATAGATAAACTTCTTATATTAGAAGCTAATATTTCATATGAGAAATTTGTTATTGAGTTTGGGAAACATTAATAAGTGTTGGGTATTATAATTGAGCCATTTATTCAAGTAAATAAAAAAGGATGACGTTCTAAATATTTCATATATATATATATATATATATATATATATATAATAAAAATTAATTATATAGTAGCATTTAACCATGTTTTTATACTAATGTCATATAAAAAAAGGGATTGAACTAAAACTTTCAGTAAAGAAAATAAAAATAAGATAAGTTAATATTCTTGTTTATATTCTCATATTTTTGAAATGGCTTACTTAAGGGAGAAAATTATTTGGTTTTAGAGTACAAGAATTTCTAGATAAAAATCTTCACAATATAGTTTGACCCTCTAAAAAAGAAAATTCCTTAAATTTTACTATCACATTTTATATATTTGTTAAGTAATAGAAAATGGAGTTGTGTCTTTGACAATGAAGCTTTAGAAAATGAAATAAATGATTTAAATTTATAATATAATTTTTGAAACAATAAATCATGTATTCAAAAAAAATTATATATCTTACAATCAAGATAACAGTATTAATTAAGCAACTCTAACAACTTTGGAAAGAAACAAGAAAAAAATAATTAGTAAAATGCATAAGTTATTTTTAGAATTTAAGGAAACTTAATAGCTCTACCTGTAAACTAGCCTTAAAGCAGGTTTGGATTTAACATGTGGAAATTCATACATAGTACCCTTCCATCATTAGAGCAGAATAAAATTTATGTAATTTTATTTTTTTAATTTATAATAGTATTTTTATTTTTGGCTTTTTCATTAGTATAACTATATATTTTTTAACTTTTTTGTTTTTCATAACATAAGTTCAAAGCTGCACATCACTACTTCAAGATGAAACTCCATATAATGTAATCAATGAATGATATATTATAATGAATTTTACTAGAGACTTTTCAAAAATGGTGATTAAGAATACTTATTATAATTTTTTAAATTTTTATTATTATTCTATCTCTTGAAAGGAGATGGCCATATCTCAATTTAATTAGTTTTTCCTCAGAAAAATTTATTCTTGATCTAAATAAAATTGCATCACTATTAAATAGATGTTATTATACAATTTTAACAATTTTTTTATCTGAACATAGTTGAAAGTATGTATAAATTAAAGTGTTTCCACATAGTCTTACTATTATCCCACCATTATTTTCACATTTAGATTTCATTATAACTGTAAAATAAGTTTTTCAATAATTTTAATAATACCTTAATATTTAATAATTTAGTTACATAGTAGATTTTTTATCCTTTTTTTTTATGAGGCTTATTATATAAACACTACTTTTAGATTTTATCCATTTTGATGTCTGATAATTTAAATTTTCATTTAACTACCCAAATTATATCAAAAAAAATTCAAAAGTATATTTTTTTAATGTACTCTTTTTGATAAACTTATCATTTCTTATAGGTTATTCTTCAACTACTTATTGTAATTAACTACCCACTCATTTATGGTCTGTTATTGTTGTTCATTACATACAGACAAAATAAGGATACTCTCATATTATATTGGAGTTTTAAATTAAAAAGTAAATACTAGTGGCTGGTATTAAATATGAAGTTGTTATAACTAAGTTGAACATTAATTAATTATTAAATGGCATTTTATATTACAAATTTTATTGAATGTATATAAAAATAACACTCAAGAAATATATATAAGATATATATATAACCATTGTATATCAAAAATGAAGTACTTATCAACATGGTCTTTTTAAATGATTTTCAAATTTACTTAAAGAGACATTAATATTACCAATTCAAATTTTATATCAAATACAACAATATTATTATTTCATTTTTAATTATTTTACAAAAAATTTGAGTTTCAAAGTAATTTAATTCAGTATTTAATGAATGTTTTTGAAAAATATTTTTAAAAATAGAAATAACCCCTCACAAAAAAAAATATAATTTTTTTTACTTACAATTTGCACCATATTTCTACCCTTAAAATATTTGTATTCTTCTAACAAAAATATTTTTTAAATAAATTTAAAATTTTTTTCATTATTCAATTACAAAATGTCAAATTTATAATTTATTTTACCTTACTAAAAAATTTAGCTGAAAATTTAATTTTGTATTTCCAAAAAATAAACTTAAATGTCAAAAATTAAAAAAACAAAATTATAAATATAATTATGAGAAAGAGGTAGATTAAATTTATAATATTCATATAAAAAAAATTCATATATTTTATGGTGTTTGAATTTTAAATTTAATGTATTAAAAATTAATTATTAAATAACCAAGCCAAATGAAATTGGCTTGGATTTTTGGTATCACTAGAACTTATTTTTTTTCTTTTACTCACATTTTAATTTTTAATTTTTTTTTTTTTCTACATTTCTCATTTTTTTTTTTATGATTTTTAATGTTTTTAAGACCGAAGTTGCTTTCAAACAACTTCGGTCTAACGTTTCTCTCACTTTCCCACCAGATTGCACCTGGTAGGGAAAGTCGCTTCCATTTTAGAGACCAAAGTCCCTTGCAGGGACTTTGGTTTCTCTGTGTGCATTGCACAGCCAGAAAAAAACTGGCTGTGCAATGCACTGCATGCAGCACATGCAACACGCATTGCTGCTGCAAGTAATGCGCATTGCATGCAACGCGCGTTTCTGCTGCATGCAGCGCGCATTGCACATGCTGCGCATATCTCATGCAGCTGACTTGATATCAGCTGCATGAAATATGGTAGCGATTGTGCAACGCGCGTTACTTGCAGCAGCAACGCGCGTTGCACACTGCTTTGGCCACCTCCCAGCCTAGTAAATTAGCTGGGAGGGTGGCAAACATTACAGCAAGCAATCGAAGTCGCTTTTAGCGACTTCGATTGCTTGAAAGAGACACTTCCAGCCAGGGGAAACCTGGCTGGAAGTACTAAATTGCAATGTAAGGGACCCAAGCCAATTTCAAAGGCTTGGGTCATAAATTAAGGTTTCTAAAAAGCAGCCAGTATAAATCTGGCTGCAATAAAAAGTAAATTTTTTAAATAAAATACATAAAAAAATAAAAATTTGTTCAAATAAAATATACAACACTCTTTCGCCAGTAAGAAACAGCCTTCCATTGTTACACATAGAAACAAAATCAAATGTTTCTTTCATCAACATTGGCCATGTTTCAATATTTTGAACCAAGTAAGATCAGGAAAAAGGTTACGGCAAAAAAATTGCATAATTAAAAGTCTCCCAATTTAATATGGTGCGGAGGTTCATATTTTAGAAATAGGTGGTGCACATTATAGTTTCCTTTAAAAAAATTCAAAAATGAATTAATTTTGGCGCAATGTAAATTTAAATGTGATGAGTGTATGTTTTTTAGCTACGTGAAACATGGTAGCTAGAATTATGTGGCGTCAATTTTTTTTAGATGTGAAATTCAGTGTTCCACAAATGTGCATCTGTACAACATGCAGCCAAGTAAATTCTAGCTGGAATTAGTATATGCATAGGAAAAAATGATCATGCTGTGTAAAGTGCCTTGGCAACATCATTCTTGGAATTTAGATGAAGTTTATCATATGACTTGGAGAGCTGCATTTTTTTGAAAATGTGATCAGTGAAAATTCATGATATATACATCTGTTTGCCACCCAATTTATTTTTCCTTTCTCTTTCTCACTTACCTTTTTCAAAAATTATCAATCATATTTTTGCTTTATCATTTTGAATTATTGGTACTATTTTCTTGACCTTATCTGATTACCGGTAAGCAAATTTTTCTTGCTATTGCATTTCATATCATTTTGGTTTGTTACACTTTTTTACACTTTTGACAAGTTAATCTAATGATTCTAATTCTGAATTTATTTTTATGGTATCTTTTACTGTACCCTTTCGATTCATTATAAAAAAATTCTTTTTCAGTTAACTTAAAGTTTTTTTATTTGTTTGTCAATTTACTTTTCTTTATTCCTTATCAAAAATGTTCAATTTATTTATCTAACCATTTATTTTTTAAAACAGTGATTATAAAATAAACTTTATAATTAATTTTGATCAATCAGCTACAAATGGAAGAAGATTTTATACACATGTAAGTTCATGTTTTGCTTATCATTTTTCTATATTTCTTTAATACTTTCTCAACCATTATATTATTAATATGAAAAGTAAAACATCATCTCGTACTTGCTGAAAGCATACAGGATAATGTTTTGCTTTTCATAATAATAATTAGATTGTTTGTACTTTACCTTTAATTTATTGATTTTTAAGTTGTTTCAAAGTCTCGTACTTGCTGAAAGCATACAGGACAATGCTACAATTTAAAAATTAATAATTTATTGAAGTATAACTTTCTAAGTCAATATATTGATCAGAGCAAGATTTTTCATTTTATATATGTGGATATCATAATTCCGTAAATTTTTTAATATTACTAGTGTATTGGAGTTATACTTTCATTATATTATTAATATTAAGTGTAGAGCCAAATCTCGTACTTGCTGAATGCATACAGGATAAAGCTATACTCTTTATATGTATAATTTAATAAAGTATACCTTTGAAACGCTTTCTTAATATTTGAAATAAAGAAAAAGTATATAAATTTACTAATATGTAGATATGCTAACTTTTGTATTTCTAATATTGAAGATATGATAAAGTTAAAGGTATCATTGACTGATAATTGAAATTATGTTACTATTTTCTAATTTTTGATTTTTTTCTATTTTAAATCAAAATTGAATTCTCTTAGGATTGAACCATCAATGAGTAACGATTTGAAAAAAAAAAAACGGCCAGGGAAGAACTCTAACAATAGGTGGGCGAAAGACATTGCTACTGGAATGAAACTTGTAAACGCTCTTGGAATGGATACAAACGGGAAGAAGCCACATTTCTATGCACGATCTTATGCAAATAATATGACAGATTGCAATAATTATTACAATTTTTTTCCTGGATGTAGTATTTATAAACCAAAAGGTGTCTTAATACCTAATGTTCTTGTGCAGACTTTTGAAATTCATGAGCTCAAAGAACTAGATATGTTAGAAGCTACGGTGCGATTCATTAAGGATCTTTCTTACTGCGAACATGAAATTAAAAATAATGGTTATCATCAAAGAGCTGGTGGTTTTGGAAAAATGTTTGGTGGTGGCTTTATTTTAGATAGAAAGAAATCTTTACATATTCGTAAGTATCACTTTTTTTAATTTAAATACTGAATTTTTGAATGCTTTTCCTTGCAGATGAATACACTGATGATATTGTAAAAACGGATGAATATAAAAAACGAATGAAGAGGATTGCAATGTACTTTGAATATTTTTTTAAAAAAATATCATATGTAAAGTACAATGAGGCAACTAATCTTTGCGCAAAACTTGGTATTCCTGGATTTTCAAAAGTTTCTAGTGAAGAAGACGGTGTACCGTTTGCTAGTAATTTAACTTGGACATCTGGAGGGAATGGTAATGGGTTCTCTAATGAGGTTCATCTCGATAAGGATGCAAGTGAGTATACTTTAGGAATATTTTTTCCTAAAGATACAGAAAAAAACACCATTCATATGAAGTATGATAAGACCCAACCACAACAAATAGGTGGAGAACTTATGTTTCCCGAAATTCGAAGTAAAATCAACTTTGAAGCAACTAATGGAATAACAGTGACATTATGGCCTGCCAATCAACTAAGGCATTTTACCTCAAGATGTCATGAAATTCCTGGCTTCACTAGGATAGGTTCTTCTATTCAAATCAGCACTAGACTTTTTCATGCTATAGAAAAGCTTAATGTTTTTGATATTGATATTTCAGAATACTTAGAAATTAAAACAGAAAAATTTAGGTTAGAATATTTGATTAGTGCTTTGAGAGTTTTTTTGAAAAGAGATGACTTAATAGAGGAAGAAATAGAATCAGCAAAGTATTATTTATCTAATTTTAAGACAAATCTAAAAAATCTAGATATATAAATATTAAAAATTTATATTATATATACACAACTTAATGCAAATTTAAACATGATAAATACTGGGAGTAGCTGTAACATTTTCAGTTTTGATAATTATAGTATTATCTATTTCTTTTATTTGTGAAATAAAATAATTTTTTTTCATAATATTATAAGAAAATTTGATTTACTTTTGAGGAAATATATAAGTTGTGAAATCTTTAAATGTCATTTTTATTAAATTGGTAGCAAAGGTTCTAAAATAAAAAAAACTATAATAAAGAATTTGAAATATATTAGCCATAAAAATGTGCTTTTAATGCTACCAAATTAACTGTATAGTATTTTAGGTCAAACAGGCTTATTAATAAAAAAGGTAATAATAAAGAGTTGAAGAAAGAATTTTGAATCAATGATAGATTAAATTGTATTTTTTTAAGAATGTACTCATTTAATTATTTAAATTGTTCTACTTCTGATTAAAAATGTTACAATCAACGAAAATATTTGTAATAAATAATAGATTATATAATATTAAAGGTAAAGTAACAAAACTAGAGCAGTTATCATATTTTTATATAAACAATAAAATATTTAAGAATTTAATACAAGTATTTGAAATCATATAAGTAGATTTTAAAATCTTTGTTATTGCTGGACTTACAATAATTTTTTTTAATAATTAATTTAGAAAATCATGTCAAAGGTTACTTAATAAATTTCAAAGATGGTCACATTTTTGACGTATTTGAAGGAAAATAACTTGAATTATACAAGATATATCATATAGAAAGAACTTTATCTATTTACATGTTGGAATATTAATTTATTGAAAGGCTATGTTTAGCAAAAAAAGGTGATACTGGCTGAATGGAGCTCCAGTGATTAAGAAAATCTGCAGAAATAGCCCTAGCAATTCCCGGAGGACTTGGGGTATCAAATTTTAAAGGAAATGGATCACACTTGCCTATAAAAGGTTTTATTAATGTTAAAATATAGTTATTTAAATTTTTCCAAATTATTTCTTCCATCAAATGATTTTTTTTTTCATGTAAATTAAGAAACTTAACTTCTGATATTACCTCCAAGCAATCAGCTGCTGAAGCCAATCTATGATCTTGAGAGCTCAGAAATAAACCACGGACACCATCAATTATATAGAATGTGAAAGATTGATATCGGTGGTGGGAGTATTCAGAATTTATTTTGTTTAGTGCAGCCTTTTGTTTCTCTCTCCTTATAGTCAGTTCAGTATTTTCGTTTTTCTCACTTGATTGTTGAGCTTCACTAGTCTTGCCACTTGATATTGTTGCAGCACAATATTTTGATTTAAGAATGATAATTGACATAATTATATCAATGATAATATTGCTGATTTGAAGAAGAGTTGACATTGATATATCACGGGTTTGAAGTGCAGTGGGACCAACTTCTAAGCCATCAGAAATCGGACTCTTCAGATTTGAAAGGTGAGCTAGAAGCTGAAGACCACGTTCAATTGGACAATCTGAGTTAATGTTTTGATGTGATGGAAGCTGGCTGAATTCATGTGCGGTCAGATAAAGTGAAGATGATATAAGAGATACCCATGAAGAACGGCAGTGGTCACTTGGGATCATTAATCTCATGAGCATTCGGATAAGATTGGATTCAGGGTGATCCGTTTTCTTTGTTGAGGAAAGAATTTCAGTATTTAAACCATCAGGATCACATAAATCTTCCATTTTTTTGAAATCAATATTATCAAGTACCCATAGCTGTGAGCTATCAATCTCTAAAAAAATATTTGCTACAAAAGGAAAAAAAAAATAAGTAAAAGAACAAAAGTCAAGACTAAAAATTATGGTAACTTACATAACTCAGTAAGTTTTGAAAGCCAATCTTCTCCACAAGATTTTTCCCAATGAAAAGTAAACATTGGAATATTTGACATGGGTTCTTGGGAATAAGTAGAAGAGCGTAATTCGAGGAGAGTAACAATTTCCAACCACGACCTTAGGACCTTTGCCGTGCTGATTCTACCTTTATAAAAATTATGAATTTTACAGAATTCCTCCTGCAAATCAGATTCTTTTAGAACTGAGGGTGAATAAGTTAGAGGTTTTTTTGATATCTTGATTGGAGTTGATTTCATTGGTAGAGAAGCTTTCAAAGAGGTCAAAGTAGGTAATTTAGGAGGTGATGGGTATTGCTTCTTAGAAATGAAGGAATTCGGTGATGAGCTGTTTGAATCATCATCTTTATCAAACATATCAACATGTCTTGAAGAAGATTTTAAACTTTGCTTTTTTTGATGAACAAGCATAGCTTCATATTCTGATAGTTGATCATCGCTATTTTCATTGCTCTTTTCATCATCTTCATCAGGGAGAGGGCGTTTATGGATGGAACAATCTACAGCAGGTGAGTTTCTGGTACAAAATATCAAAAGAAAGATAAAAAGTACAATATGTAAGCAATAAAAGAGATATATGATTGAATTTTAAAGATAAAAGAATAACAATAAAAAAAAAAGGAAACAAGAATATACTCATTATCAAAACCTTTGCTTTTTTTTTGAGATTTATTATTTGATACATCAGAAAATTCATTAGCAGAAGCCGGTTTAATACGTCGAACAAAAGAGGAGCCTTGGGATAATCTCTTTTTCTTGGAGCGGATAACAGGTGTTTCAAGATTTTCCTTAGAAGTTGAAGCATGAGTTGAAGCTGATGGTTCATCTGTCTCATCATCATCCCTAATGACAATGACTTCATCAGCAGGAATCATACCCTCCTCATAAGCTACAAATATATATGAAGAAAAAAAAATATTAATAATCTTATCTACTAATTTAAAAGGAGACAAAAAAGGTGATGAACATACATTTTTCAAGGCTTTTCACATATTGGAGTAATTCATTACAAGGGTTAGATAAATATGAAGGAGAAGGATTATTGTTAAGGATCTTGACAAGCTCTTCTGTTTTATCTCTAGCCAATTCAAGTAAATTGCGATACTGAACTCTCGTTATTTCCTGCCTCTCATTGCTAAGTACAGGAGGGTTAGGTGCCATGCCATGTGGCAGACATGGTGCAAGCTCAAAAGCTTCAAAGCGAGTATCAATCAGAGAGTGGGATGAAACACATTTGGGTGCTGGAAAATCAAATTTTTGAAAAAAAAAAGATATAGAACATAAGTGAAATATATAAATTAAGAGAGAGGAACATGATATACATACAAAGTGGAGGTGTAGGATTTTGTATACTAGACATATTGATTAATGAATATTAAAAAAAAGTATTTGATATCAAAAAATTATGATGTAATATGATGAATAATTATAAGAAACTCTATTCTAGAAAATTGAAGTTGATATTTTAATAGGATAAAAAATTGAATAAGATTAAAATTAAAGTGAGGATGAAAGAAACAGAAAACATAAAGAGGGGGATTTTATATTATTTGAGCTTTTTTTAACATGTATTATTCATAGTGGGGTAAACTGAGTAACATGCTAAATCACAATCTGTTTATATTGAAGCAAAATTTGATGTAGCTAACAGAAAATACTAGTAATTCTTTGGGGACTTTTAGTGTGAAAAACAAATAATAACAAATTTATATCCCATATTCAAATTGCCACGGGTAAATACAAAATTTTTTAAATTAGAATTTACTCCTAAACAATGGAGATACACTTAATTAGTATATTATATGAAAAAAAAGGATAATCCTTTATGAATATTTGTTAAATTTAATTTCAGATGACAATGCGAGATTCACATATATACTGATATGCCTCATCAAACAAGAAATGAATTATAAATATAAAATTGGTAACATTAGAATTTAAGATAAGAATTTGTTTTTTAAGTGACAGGAGGAGTGTCAGGCTAGGGTGTGGGCACCGTGACCAAACCTTTGATAAACTTGGATACAACTAAGGGAAAAAAAAAAATTGAATAGTTTTATTTTGCAATATATCTTAGTCTGCACAAGATATTGCATTGTTGTCCCTAACTATACCAAAATTGTTACTTTTCAAAAGTTATAGGACTACTAAGTTGATAAAATATTATTATGAATCACCCAATGAAATACCTTAAGCAACATTCAAAATTATTAAAATATTAATATTCAATTTGAGATTTGGATTAGCTAATTTTTCACAACTTACCACAGTTTTGATTAATATAATAAAACTTGAAAAAAATTGTTGAGATAACCTAGAAATGGGTGCAAGAAAATGATGAAACATATGACTTGAAACTTAACTCATACACTATTGATAAACTTCATGGATCCTGATTAATTTCTATCGAAATTAATTTTGAGACTAGCATATTGAATTTTAGCTATGACCAAGTACTGTAAGTGCCATGGTTTGTATTCAATATATTGGTGTTGAAATTAATTTTGATAGGAATCAACAAGTATCAGATGGCACCATGCATGAAACACTGACAGAAACCATCAAATTTATGAGGCAATGAACCTCATAATTTCGATCAAAATTAATATAGACCCCTGCATATTGAATACAAGCCATTTCACATGGACTACACAGACATAGATAAAATTCAACATGCATGGCTTAATATTAATTTTGATCGAAATTAACCAAGGCATTAAAACATCAATTTTTATATGGTGTACTTGATCAAACCAGTTTATCTAACTGCTTAGCTTACCTATACTTATAGGAATTTTATGCATAGTCCATGTCCATATTAATTTCGATCGAAATTAATGTTGACTAATACATAATGAATACATGCTATGCCACTTACACTTTCCAGGCATAGCTACCATTAAATATGCCAGTATCAAAAATTAATTTCGATCGAAATTAATGAGCATGATAATCATGAATTTCTGGAGTCAACTGCTTATTTTTATGCATGGTGCCTTGCCAACATTAATTTCGATCGAAATTACTTTTGATACTGGCATATTGCATGTATATATGCCTGGAAAGTGTAAGTGGCATAGTGTGTATTCATTATGTATTGGTCAACATTAATTTCAATAGAATTTAATATTGACATTTTCATATTGAACCCAAACCAGCAAACGACCCAAAAAATTCTTCATAAAACTGCTCATTAATTTCGATCGAAATTAGTGAGCACCATATACATATTGAATGGTAGTTATATCTGGTGTGTGTAAGTTGTAAAGCTTGTGTTCAATGTTTATTGGTCAACATTAATTTTGATCAAAATTAATGAGCATTTTGATCATGAACTTTTTCAGTCAGTTAGTTGTTTCAATGCATAATGGCATTCCAACATTAATTTTGATCAAAATTAATGTTGAAATGATATAATGCTTTTTTGCATGACATGTAAAGGACGGCAAGTATTTTTAAGTATTGAAATTTACTATACATGTTGAGGGTAAATATAAAATTTACATATCCATATTAATTTCTATAAAAATTAATGTTGACCAATACATAATAAATAGTAAATATGCCTGGCTAGTGTAAGTGGCATAGCTTTTTTTCAATCTGCACTTGGCAACATTAATTTCGATCGAAATTAAGGTTCATGATTATCATCAATTTATTCAGTCAGTTGCTTACTGTTATGCATGGTAACATGTCAACATTAATTTTAATAAAAATTGAATTTGACATGCTACCAAGCATTTTTATGTAAGATGAAAAGTAGGGCACTCTATTGTTAAGTAAACACATTACAATGCATATTGAGCATGTAAATATCATTTACACATTAATATTAATTTCAATCAAAATTAATGTTGACCAATAAACATTGAACACAAGCTTTACAACTTACACACACCAGATATAACTACCATTCAATATGTATATGGTGCTCACTAATTTCGATCGAAATTAATGAGCAGTTTTATGAAGAATTTTTTGGGTCGTTTGCTGGTTTGGGTTCAATATGAAAATGTCAATATTAAATTCTATTGAAATTAATGTTGACCAATATGTAATGAATACACACTATGCCACTTACACTTTCCAGGAATAGACACCATGCAATATGCCAGTATCAAAAGTAATTTCGATCGAAATTAATGTTGGCAAGGCACCATGCATAAAAATAAGCAGTTGACTCCAGAAATTCATGATTATCATGCTCATTAATTTCGATCGAAATTAATTTTTGATACTGGCATATTTAATGGTAGCAATGCCTGGCAAGTATAAGTGGCATAGCGTGTATTCACTATGTATTGGTCAACATTAAATTCGATTGAAATTAATATGGATACATAAATGTGACATAAAGAGGTATGGACCATCAATTTGTTGAAAATACATTTTTATATCTCATACATTATTTGTTTTTCTTAAATAAAATGTTACTCTCTCTCAATATCACTTTATAACATTTACCAAGCTGCTTTGAAAAAAAACAGAATACATAAAATTCAATATAAGATAGCTATATTACACAGAAGATCACCGTTATACCTAAGTTATGATGATGTTGATGCTCTATTAATTGATTCCCGAATCTTTACCAGATCAATATCAGCTCCAACCCCAAGTGACTCACGTTCATTCACAGATAATCCTTGCAAAAATGTTGCTGAATAGCAATTCTTGGGGAGGTATTTGGGAACATTGAATATACCATTTTGTGCAACTGTCCTTTCTGATGACCGTGAATATGTTTTTAATGTTGATTTTTTTTGAGCTGGTGTATGGGCTAAGTCCTTTGTCATCTTATCCATTTTTTTAAACAAATCATTGAGTTCAGGATTTCGCCATCCAGGAATAGCTCGGATAGGTGCAGTTGGGGCTGGTGCTGGGCCTTCCTCGATATCAGAGATGCACCTAGTATCATGAAAAAGCACAACAAAACCTGGCACATCACTGCAGAGATCTCTTGCTAACTTGTAGCGTGCACTAGCAATCTGAATTCCAACTAAATCAGCTTCATAATAACAAAAAGCAAAGTAAAATTAAAAACTTACCTTGGTCCGATAACGTTTTACTTGTGCCCTTGCCCTCTTTTCAATCTTTTCTCTTGCTACCCTTTCCTCTTCTTGCCCAAACAACCTTATCATCTCCTTCCCCTTATTAACTACCCATTTCTCAATAACACATTGAGTGAACTGAAGCTTTGACTGATCGATTGTATTCAAGGTGGTGAGCCATCTGGTACAGTGGTCGCATACTATGCTTCCCATGACTTGATTCCAAGTTGATTCTGAAAAATCACGGCAAGTCCAATCAAACGTGAATTTCCGAAAACCTTTTTCTTGCAATTCACGCTCTAAGTTTCTTTTGACAGAAAGTGGGATCGGTGCTCCTCCTTTTAGTCCTCGAGGCTCAGGTGCTGGAAAAAATTCGGGTAGTCGAATTTTGGATCGCAAGAAGGCTATAGAATTGGTTATCAGAAATTGTCGATCAGCTGCAGAATTGGCACGGTTAGAAGATTGGACTTGGGTTAGGACAGTTTGAATGGTTTTTAGTTTGAATTGGCTCCAATCTTTCCAATTTTCAATCTCCAAAGGTGTTGGGCTCGCAGGATATTTTGATATTTGTGTTGGTCCCCCAAGACAATACTTCAGAAAGTGGTAAATATTTCTATTTAGACTGTCCGAGCTCCTGGGAACATCATTCCTTCTAACTAAGCCTCTTACAGCCCTTAACCCCCGTTCTCGCTCATGAGACTCTGCTGAATTGAGTCTGTGGTAATCACTGATACCCATAATGATTGAGGGATTCACTAACAATTCAAATAAGTTAATTAAATTGGTTATTTTTCAATAAAAGAATACACTACAAATTTTACTTACCTGCTCCACTTGTGCTTGCTCCTTGGTTAGGCTGAGCAGATGATGATTGGTCTCCGAAAAATTCCCTCAATACTTCACTAGCCCAATCTCTTCCTAGCTGATCAGCTTGCTGATCAGCACTTTCAGAAGCAGAAGGATGATTGGGATTAAAATTTCTCGGTTCTGAATGAGACTCTTGGCCTGGATTGGGATTAGGTGGTGGGTTAGGATTAGGTGGTACAGATTGAGATGCATCTGGAGGTGGATCAGCAGAGGGTGGTGGAGGAGTATTTCCAGTATTAGTATGTTGAGGCGGAAAACAATCAGAATCGGTTGGGTCAACAGACATCCCTTCAAAATTATCATCCATAATGAACTGTAATAAAATAAAATAAAATAAAAATAATCAGTTGTTAAAATTTATACCTATCAAAGCTAAAGTAAAAAAAGATACTATGTATATAGTCTTGTAAACGTGTATGTTCTCTTGTCGAAAAATAAAGTGAATAATATATAGCTATCAGCTAAAGTTGGAAGGTCAAACTATTTATAGTAGATGAATGAGCAAGAAGATCATTCATTAAGTAAAAATTTTATCATATTTCTCATTATCATGATTTTATTTCTTTCATTCTTACATTTAAGATAAAAATGACTCATTGAAAGCATGGGTTCTCTCGCAATAAAAGCAACCAAAGTAATTGTTCACTGGTTTATGATAAGGTAAGTTGGATGCATTGCATTTTTTAATCGAGCATTGAATTATTTCTTTCACCATTTACAAATATCACCAATCCTACAAATTTCCCGAATCCCAAATTAACACAAAGATGTTAGTCAACAGAAAATAAATTTGATTAATTTTTTCACTCACTACTGTCTGCAGTCCAATGGCAGTGACAACCTCGTCTTTGATTCCAAACATTCCTTTTTTGTGCTCGACAGTAGCTGCATGTCCAATTATTGCATCTTTCTTAATCACAATTTGAGTTGCTTTGGCTACTCTTACTAACCGACAATGCACTTGTGGGAAAAGCTCATAGGGATCCTTTGATGTTTCTTCTGGACGGAGCTCTTTGAAAGGACTTACTATTAAATATATTTGATCAATCTCTTCCTTTGATCTGAAAAGATCATCAATTTGCCCAAACTGGCTATCTTTTCCATAGTAGAATTCAATTGTTGAATTAGCAATGTGTCGATGGTAACTAGTAAACCTCTTTCCATGTATCAATATGCTTGCTACATTTTCAACTACCCGATCCCCACTTTTCTCCGATGGTGTCAAAGCCCGTCTTGAAGTTTCTTTTCCCATTCGTGCCCTTACCCATTTAGTAAATAATGCCATACTTAGATGGATCCATTTGTTTTGTTTATCGAGATCAATATGGATTTTTTTAGTCTCACATTGATCATTATCTTCAGCTTCACCAAGATCTAATACCCTAGACTTCCGATACCAATGTTTGAGCATTGTTAGCGGTATCTCTCCTGTGGTAAATATTATTAAATTAGCACAGCTGAGTTTTTAAATCATTTCTTACAAACATTACATACGTGGATGGTGATTGTTTGGAATTTCAGATAATATATGATTCACCCGCTCTCCAGACCAAGTAGCTGTACCTGATGGTGGACCAAGACGCTTTATCATTTCAGGATAATGTTGAGTGATATGCAGATTTGGCTTTGCATTAATATTCTTCCAACCCTCTTCAAGGCACTCACGATACTCTAACAGAAATTGATCTAGATCTTTAAGCTCATTAGTCTGTATATTTTTTAATGTCAAAAAATTGGTGATCGAGCATAATGTTACAAGTGACTTGAGAAGATAATATTCTCTTGGTTTATCAGCTGAGGAAGCTGAAGATTCAGATTCTTTAAATTTTTCAAACCAAAGGGGTATAAGTGACAAAGGGAAGTAGAGAGTATACAGCATGTGCCATTCTGCTGCCTTGAGGGATCCTGCCTTTTTAGATCCTACTGATTTTGGAACTCGTGTTAGCCAGGAAGGTCTTCTTACTTGATCAATCATCTTCCATACAACCTGTAGCTCTGCTGCTGTGATTCGTGGATTACTACTACCTTCATTTTCTTTCTCCTTACCTTTCCTTTTATTTTCTTCATCTCTAGCTGTCTCATTTGATGAGTGAGATCCTTCACTCTGTGATATGCTAATGCTTCTTTGCCTTAAGTTATACAATGAATTCCTACTGTCACTGCTTTGAGACTGTACTGAGGCCACATCGCTATATGGAGGAATAAATTTGGAGCTGGATGACCTACTCTGGCTTCTTGATCGATTTGTTCCCAATCCTTCATTATCTAGTCCATGATGACTTGATGACTGTCTTGAACTCGTACGTCTTTGCCGCTTGTGCTGTCTCGTGTGTCCTGTATCATCATCATCATTATTCGTGGTGCTTAAGCTACTTCTACGTTTTTTCGAATGTTTGTGCAGTGAAGTATCAGAAAAGAAATCATCATCTTCTTCTCTTACATGCCAATTTTTATCCTTTTCCAGCTTTCTTTCTAGATCTTTTGCTGCATTTTGGATTTGAAAATAGCTTAGACTGTGATCTTTTAGGTTGCCAAGCATATGTGAATGCATAACATCAATTGAGCAATATTCAGTTGGACGCCAATATTCAAGGTTATTCAGCTCACTCCATCGTACCCCATGATTTTGAACAATTGATACACGCTCCCAATGTGACTTAGAATTTTTCCACTTTGTTGCCCAGCACATATGATCCTCATGATTCCGTAATGAAAAATTTCCCACATTCTTTTCACTAATTTCATCTTTAGAGATATTACAGAAAGAGCAGAACATTTTTGCAGAGTGACTCGAAAAGCCAGCCAATTTTCGTATTGCAGGAATGTCACCTATCAAAGAGAACAATGCAACTCTTAATTTCCGGCCTCGTGGATAAAGATGTGTCTTTTCAATCAATATACCATCCCATAGAGTTTGTAGATCATTAACCAGTGGTTTTAGAAGGTGATTAAGCTGTTCACTTGTGGGTTCTGTTGGTCCGGGTATAATAGAATACAAAAAAAGATTTTCCATTTTGTATCTATCTTCTTGAGGTAGGTTCATACACACCATCATAATATTGCCTACAGACTTCTGATGACCTCCAATCCTATTGCCACCAGGCCTAAACCAGCCGACATATAAAGTAAACATTAAGTTGCCTGAAGTTATCATATATTCATCATCATTGCTATCCAGAGCTGGAGTGGTTATGGGAAAGTTTTTCCAAATTGAACCATCACAAACATCCTTCATCAAATCACACTCTACACGTTCTGCCACAGGGGTTTTCTTCTCAATCAGAAGCTCAAATTTGAACAGTTTGATCTTTTCCTTAAGCCAGTCGATAAAAGAATGGTGATGAAATGTTTTAAGAGATAAGTATTTTACATGTTCTTGATGTTCCTCCATCAAATACAGCCTTTCATCACATTTAACTGCAATTTGTCCTGCTCCAAACATTTTTAAATAGCGCTTTGATGATGAAAGAAACGGTTGATTGCAACATAGTATAGATGGTTGAGATTCAGAGTTATACTCATAAAGAGCAAAGCATTTAGGACAGCATGTTTTAGTGAAAAATGATTGATTGAGCTTTAATCGACTAAAAACTGTATCTATCGAGCGTGGGACCAGGCGGACAATGCTATCAGAATCCAGTATTCCACTATCACCTAGAAGTTTGAGCTTCTTAATTTCTTCATCCAAAAATTGAGTACAACCTTCTTTGCTCAAATGATGAATCAGAGAAAGCTTTGCTGCCTGCCACATAATTATTTGGCTATACCGTTCCCCGAGATTTGAGTTTCTAGAGACTGTTGAAGATACTTCTGCCCCCAATAGCAACTGCCCCTATGTAATAAATCATTGAAACATCATAAAGACTTTAATTCTCACATTGAACTATAGATATACAGCTTACTGTTTCTGTGGAGCGGGAACTTCCAATGTTAAGTGGATTGTTGGAAGAAATAACCATCTGGGCCTTCCTATTTCTTTCCTCTTTATGTTTTGCATAAGAATTAGAGCTTTTGAAAGCCATACCAACTTCAAAGGACCCAGAAGAAGTTTGATACTTTCTATTGACACATCCAAGATCTTGACATTGACATACATGAAAAAATGGAGGCATTGTAATTGTGATAATTGTAGGAATAAGTTAGCTATTCGAAGTTACCGATTGAAGGTATTCCTTTTTTTGAAAGGCACTAGCTAATATAAGCTACATTTTTTTATCAAAAGAATATGATGGAATATGTGTTGAAATTATTTAAGTTTAAATGTTTAATTTTTAATCGGATAAATTATATATTAATTTAAAGTTATGCAGTCTACTTTATTTGTATTCTGTATACTCTCTGCATTTGTACAACAATGCATGCATGTTTATCAGAATATTTTCTATCATAGAAAAAATTCTGTTGTACGCACAAGCATCTTAATTATTTTTCTATCAAATGCCTTCTGAGTTATATCTAACTACCCTATAATTATTTGATTTTGATAAAAATTCTTAGTTATGGACTATAAGAAAAGTAATCCATATTTTTAACATAATTATTTAAAAAATTACCCCAAAAATCAAAGTTAAACCCAAAAATAAGTTTAATATTTTGTAAAAAACAATCACAAACATATTTCTTTCAACTTGAAAATTGGTCTGTACTAGGTAGAATTTTCTATAAAGAAAAAATCAAAAATACTCAAATAATAGATGCTACAAAAGTGTAAACCTTAAAGAATTACATAAAAGCTGAAACCTTGTATAACTTTTCATACATAAATGCGATGAAGTGACACTCTAGTCTATTTATTCAGGTTGAAAAAAATTACTCAAAAGAATATGTATTACTATCATATTGGACCAAAAATAATTTTTTGGTAATCAAAAAATGAACATAGCCTCACATTTAACAAATTATTTTTGTGGAAGAATTTTTTGAAAAGAAAAAAAAATCCGTTTCTTAAATGAGTCTGCTTTTATCACATAATCATTCTCTTTATTTTATACCATTCCTTTTGAGTTCAAGTTGCATATAAAAATATAATTTATGCATATTATAATTCCATAAAGTCGAAATATTTCTTATTCTTAATTTTTGTGATATTTCTCCTTAAATCAACTTTGATCATAAAGTTTTGGAGCTCAACAATTTATCCTTCCTCTTTGTTTAATTTAATTGAACACTTTCTTAATCTTATTATTTATGAACCCTAGTAGCTCTTACTTTCCTCATGGAAACCTGCCCACAAACACAAGAACACTTAATAGAATTTTTAATGAGACTTTGCCTCCATTCAATTCTCACTTTTGTAGATCTATACACAATTTTTGTCGTTCACTTTTGGATATGTCACCAGAATCAAATGGATGGAAACAAAACCCTACTGAAGAGCAATTAGACAGATTTTCATCATTCGACATGAATTCTTGCAACATTGCCTTTGAACTACCTCATCCAGAATCAAATTCAGTGGTTTCAGAAAAGTTTCCACCAATTTTCCGTGAATCTTTTATTGAGCACCTTCGCATGTGTGGTTTCCCAGGATCAACTTTCGCTTGGAACCTAGATTGGTTTGACAAATGGAACCAGGTCTTGGCAAATATTCTCATTAAACACTGGGACAATGCCTTAAAAACCAATAATTTGATTGCATATCCAATTGACTCAACTCAAATTAGCTTCTCAAATCAAATAGGAGTTCTTCACCGTTGGTTTTTAGGTCATGCTGATAGATTAAGACTTGGGAAGGATTCTCATAGCTCTCAAGAAATAATCAAAGTGAGAAAGCATAAATATAGAATAAAAAAAAAAGTATGAAAATCCCTTTTTTTTCAACCGTTTTTATTTATGACCTTTATTTCAAATAACAAAGATTCTTAGAATTCAGTTAACCGAACTAAACTTCTTAAACAACTTCCACATTGTGAAACTTATCACAACCTTTTCACAAACATCAAATGTTGTTCAGACACCGAAATTGATAATGATGGATCGTTAAGACGTATCTTAATGCAATGGAGGTCTGAAGATTTTTCTAAAGTTGCACAATATCTTGACCAACAACACTTTGATATTCGAGATAATTCAACCTACTCTGGCAGTGTGCTAAAGGACTTGGCCTTGTACAAAAGAATCAGTTTGGTTTCAACATTATCCCCTAACCTTAATCCTTCTCATGTCCCCCGGGGTTTGCCGAATGACTGTTATTCTCCCTTATATCTTGCATCTCTAAATCCTCAACAACTCAGACTTTTAAATCCTCAAAATCCCATAAATTTACCTGCTCTCCTTGAAATTCTTTGTTCCTCTAATGTGAGTGATTGACAAACTCCCTTAATAATAGGTTTGCACACTCATACTCCTCATTTCCACTGTTTGGGACACTTAGCCTTGAAAACAAAAACATAATTTTAATGATTACTATTATCATTAAAATTTATAGAAATGAAATTTGGCTTACATTGTTAGCTCCATTTTTTTCCTTTGAATCTTATACATGCTGAATTCTATACTTCCTTGTACAAAATAATTCAAAACATTTACTTCATTTTGCTGCCCCATTCTATACAGCCGATCAACAGCCTGTTGCTCAACTGCTGGATTCCAATTTGGCTCCTATTTCAACATTGAACATATAAAAAATTTAATATTTTTGTTCTTAATATGAAATAAAAGACATTGAGCTCACCATTATATATACATTTTGAGCACACCTGAGATCTATACCCACTCCTGCAGCCTGAATCGTTCCAACCAAAACTTGGCAATTTTTATTAAAATGGAATTCATGCATATTTTTGTCTCGCTTTGTCCGGCTGAGTTCACCCGTAAGCTGGGTATACCTAATATTGTGGTCATCTAAAGCCATTTTTATTCTATTTTGAAATATTAGAAAATTGTTTTTAATAAGCCAACACAATTTTGTAAAACAATTCATTATAGAATCACTTACATCTGCAAAAAGTCTGCAAAGTTGGAGAATATAACAGCTTTTGGAAAATTTATATCCCTTTCACCAGACAAAAAGTTTTTTAAGTGGCCTATAAGATGACAAATCTTTGCGGAATGCTGCCAGGTGAAATCAAAAGTTGGAGTTTCATCCAGATTTTCGTAGATTGGATGGTTGCAGAATTTTCTTAAAATCATCAGCTCTCTTAGAAACTCAGATGAGTCCCAAGGGAAGTCAGTGCTTCTGGAGGGCCCATATCGCTCAGTGAATCCTTCTTGAAGCACATCAAGTTTAGACCTCCATGGATCTGCTAATTGAACCGATATCCCCCTTTGAATCTTTTTTGGAAGAGACAAAATTGCATCCTTTGTTCTACGTAGGCTTATGACTTTCATTAAGTGATTGATTGATTTAATAGAATTAGCCTTTCCTTTTTGCAAACCTGGAAAAAGGAAATTCTTCCATAACCAGTCTTCTTGCCACTTTTCGATTCTAAGAAAAAATATGAGACTTTGAAGGTCAGTGGGCCTGTTCTGAAGTGGAGTTCCAGTCAAGCATAGTCGGTGTTGGGATTCCAAGTCAAATATTGTTTGAGCCCTCTGCGAGTAAGGATTTTTAATGTAACTAAAAGAATATTTATAAAAATTGATAATAAAAATTAAGTTTTAAGTTTTAGATATAGAAATGGGCACTAACTGAGCTTCATCTAAAACAACTCTATACCAAAAGAGCATTTGAGTCACCGGTATCTTTTTTTGGCTTTGATTTTTTGACATCGTTGGGCTAGCTATTTCATAGGTCGTTAAAACAATAGCAGTGTCCTGTAGCTCATTGACATTAGTATTTTGACAATCCTTCCCATAAAGAACCTTGAAAGGAAGTGCATTATCTTCAAAGTGCACACTTATTTCATTGATCCAATTCGATAGTGTTGCCAGGGGGCATATAATCAGTGTGGCTGAACTCCGATTAATACCTTCTTGATTTTCTGATACCTGGAATTGTCTTGCTTCACCTTGAGTTGCACTTATAAGAGAAAGAGTTGAAAGTGTCTTTCCCAAACCCATATCATCAGCAAGTATTGACCCGTTTCCTTCAGGCGGCAATTGATTGTTAGGAAACTGATCTTTATAGTCATCGAATCCAGTTCTAAGCCAATGGTTGTCCTGGTGCCTCCACATGATATCCAACTTTTCCTTTAACATTCGTTCATTGTCAATCATAAAATTTATTGCTTGAAGTTGATGTGTTTTGAGAACTGTTTTGATTCCTCGGATAAGTTGATCAGCTTTCCAATCTTGAGTACTCTGAGATATTTGGAAAGAGCCTTCAAAAATTACATGCGGGATATTAAAAAAGATAGTGGAGTCGTAGTTCAGGATTGGACATAAATCGATTTGTGCAGAAGAAAATGCTTCTTTAGCAAGACTGATTAGTGTACTTGAAGAAAAGAGGCATCCCCAAAGTTGATACTGATTACCAAAAACTGGAACCAAGTAAGCATGAAAATAGAAAGGCTTCATAGGATTCAAGGCACTTCTTTGGTTTAAATGGTGAGATCCAGAGCCAATGTCACCCAATAGTGGTCCAATGTGCTGACTCTGCACTTGAGAAAGATTACCAACAAGGGTTGGTTTTCTTTCTTCAAATAGTCCAAAAATATGAACATTCGAATGGCCTCGCTGTAAAATTGTGGGGGTCGGTGAGTTTTGAAATCTTGAAATTACATTCATATAAATTTGATCGATTGTTATTGAGAACTGTCCAACACATCTGAGACTTGACATATTAAGTAAGAATAGTATCTGAAGATAGTGGTTGTTAAAAGATGAATTGAAGCAAAAAATGAAGAATCAGTTTTGAATAAAACGACAAAATAACTTTTTAGCATATGCTATGCTAAGCTCATAATTCTTTCACATGTATTATTATTATCTTTTTAATAAATATTGGAAGTAAATCAATGATAACTGAAATGAATAATATGTCTTAAAAATAAATCTTGAGCCTATAGAGTAAATTTTGGTTTGTGGAGGAAGAAAAATTTTCTCAATAAAAATGTGCATTATTGTTACATTATAATCACAAAATAGAATAATTTCACTCTTATTACACTTATTTATGTTTCTGTCTAATAGTAAAATGCTTTAGATGTCAGTTCAAAATCCAAATTGAAACTACTACCTAGAACGATATCTTGATACTAACATACTTTTTGTAAGTCTTTGGAAAGACACTTATGGTGATCTCAATAATATTAAAATTGATTTGAATTGTATGTTTTATCAAATATCTATGTAGTCTAGTGTAATAATTGAGATACTACAGTTTAACCTTCTGTTACCAACTTGGCAAGAAAATATATGTAGATATTCTTAGAACGAATATCAAATTTTGCTTTCCACAAGATGGGAAAGTGAATATTATGATATGTTAAGTGATATGTTCAAGCTTTGCTCAATCTGTGCTCAGCTCAAAATCAAAGTAATCACCAAGCTCCAAGAAACCTGTGATTGAGTTTGGTTGAACCTAGGTCTAACTGATTACCAAATCTTTGTCCAATTAATTTAAATCTGGTTTCACAATGAACTCCCAACAGCCTTCCAACAGCTTTCAAACCACTTCCCAACATTTTTAAATGAGGGGTATTGCTAGCAAT
Organism: Hemileia vastatrix; assembly: GCA_030280995.1. Taxonomy (NCBI): domain Eukaryota; kingdom Fungi; phylum Basidiomycota; class Pucciniomycetes; order Pucciniales; family Zaghouaniaceae; genus Hemileia; species Hemileia vastatrix. The sequence goes on along the minus strand of JASXTE010000001.1, from coordinate 3,567,740 downwards.
ACCCCCCCAAATTTTCTGTGGTGAATATCATTGAGTGCACCAGGTGTTCCAAAAAACGCATGCCAAATCCATAAATTTTTTAATGCCACAGCTTCCAGAACCATTGCTGTTGTACCTTCCTTACCCTGATACTGGCCAGCCAAGGCAGAAGGAAAGTTTTTCCATTTCCGGTGTGCTCCATCCAAGCTTCCTTTACAGCCATGGAAGCCTCAATTCTTGTTTTCCTTTAAAATCCTTCTTAGCTGTTCAGGGTTTGGAGGTTGAAGAAATTCAGAACCATATATTTCTGTCACATCTTTAAAAAAAAATTTCAAACATTCAATTGCAGTGCTAGAACCAATTTGAATGTATTCATCTGTGATGTCAGCTGATACACCATATGCCATTTGTTGGAGGGCCACTGAAATTTTTTAGTTTGTTGATAATCCCCAGGTTCCACAACAGTCCTGTTGTTGAAACCAATAGATATTATGAGCCTGAAAGCCATTGGCTAATCTCAAAAATATTTTTTATTTACTCAGAAGCGGTGGTTGAAACAGGACTCTGGGTACTTTGGGTTATCTCCAAGATAATCTGAGATGAGTTGATCATTTCCTTGAGCTCATTCACAATGTATTCTCCTATGAGTAAAAGTAGTCTGATCATCTCCTAGAGGATATAACTCATTAAATGTTTGCACATTTTTGAGAAGAGTTGCAACCATTTGGTTTCTCAAAACATTTCTCCAATTGATGGGTGGCATGGTAGGTAGAGAGAAGGGGGGACGTAAGGATTCAATGATGCATGGAGAGGAAGGGATGTAAGAATTTAATGATGCATGATTGTAGAACTTCAGCTTTAGCAAACATTAGTGAATTCATATTGAATACTATTTTGAACAATTGCAAAAACAGGCCAATTAGCCTAATTTTTTATTGTCACACAACATTTGCTAATTTAATTTTTTGTGCACAATTGTACAGTACCCTGCAAGAAGTCCTCGAAATTTCTTTTGCATACACTCTTCTGCCAGCCACCACACCCAAATTCTCACTACCTCATAATCACAATCACTCTCAAATTTTTATTGATGCTCACATAGGTCAACTAGAAATTGATTCACTGTTTATACTATTGATTTTTAAACAATAACACTGTTGAAGTCTCCAATCTAGACATTGCACATTCAAATGCTAACAAGGCTGTTCTATTACTTCAAAGGATTCAGTCAAGCTGGTGCAGGTCTCTATCATTAGTTTTGAGTGGACAGCCAGGGCAGGTGGCATTGTCAACAGAGCCCCTCTCAGATATTCTTGCCAATACAGAATGGACAGTTGAGTCTGGGATTTCAAGAACTTTGGAAATATCTGCTGGCCATGCCAACAATTTCACTTTTAGTTTCATTTGTCAATTGTTTTGTTCCAGCTCTAGATGTAGCCATTATTACAGTAAAAAGAACAAAAAAAAACTAGAGTTTCTTTATAAGAAGCTGAAACATTAACGCTAAGTGAGAAAATAAAAAAAACTTACTCATTGCAAAGAAGGGTGCTAGAGGTGATTGTGAGGTAGTGAGAGGTCGGGCGTGGTGGCTGGCGGAAGAGCATATGCAAATGAAATTGCAAGGACTTCTTGCAGGGTACTGTACAGTGTCTGGACAAATGTAAGTGTTAGTCTTCAAATTCAAATTACTCTCTCAATATTAATCAGATACATCTCAAACTTAATATTCAGAATCTCCAGCTTCTTAATTTTGTTTTGGTAACAATAAATCAATTTTTTTAAGACATACTATTTTTAATGATTTTTTTAAAAACAGAAAATTTTTGATGTCCCCCAACCAATGAGATGAAAAATTCAACACTTTTACCAGTTATTTAGCTCCTCTTCATAATTGGGTCTTGCAAAAAAAAAATTGAAGAAAATTTTTTTTTAAATATTTTTTTCCATTTTTCACCAATGGCAGAATCCACCTTCTTTTTTGATGACTTCCTCCATTCTTTCAGGCATTGAAGCCACCAAAACTTCTAAAAAATCTTGAGGGATGTCTTCCCAAGCTTTCAGAGTGGCTTTGTGAAGTTCTGAAACTGTTTGGGGCTGATAATTTTGAGATATGTTGCACTTGACTTGAGCCCACAAATTTTCAATTGGATTCAAATCAGGTGATTGAGGAGGCCAATCACTGATTTTTTGCAACCCAACTGTCTTTCAATACTCCCAAGAAACCTTGGAAGTGTGCATAGGTGCATTGTCCTCCATCAAAGTCAGTGTGTTTTCAGGATCCACATTTTTGAGCCAAGGAATGAGGTTGGAGACATAAACATTTTGAATAAAACTTGATGCTGAGCGTTGTTTTGGTGATAGGAACACAACAGGAACTTTGATTCAATTGAAGAAGGCCCCCCAAATCATTACAGAAGAACATCCGCTTTGGAAAGTAGGTTGAAGGCATGTTTTCAAGAATTTTTCATTATTTTGCCTCCAAACCCTTAACTTGAGAAGAAACCTTTCCTAGCTCAAAAGAAGACTCATCAGACCAGATGATAGTCTTCCAGTCTTTAACTGTCCAGTGGCAATACTTTTTTGCAAAGGTGAGTTGTTTTTTCTGTTAGTTTATGTTGATAAAAGGCTTTTTTGCAGCCACCTGGTTGAAATATCCTAATTTGTGAGCTCTTCTATGGACAGTACGAGCTGAAATAGGGGTTGTGAGGCAAGAGGAAATTTCACTAAGAGTTGCCTTCCAATGCCCTTTGAAGTATCGATCCAATTCACGGAGGTCCTGGGCTGAAGATTTATGAGGGCATCCTGATTTTGGTGCATTTTGTACTGAACCAGTTTTTCAATACTTTTGCACAATTTTGTGCACTGTGGAGTAAGGAAGCTGCAAATGCTTGGCAACATGGGATATATTATTGAACCTAGCTGCTAGGCCAACTATATCTGCCCTTTATTCGTGTGTTAATTGGGGTTTCTGGGAGTGAGGTGATGGCATAGTTAGAGCAAATGGCTTAAAAAAGAGTAAATTTTTTGTCAGCAAGAAAAACATAAAAAAATCAATCCATTTTATAAAATGAACTTACAGTATTATAAAGCAGTAGGTTGAGAACCTTTGCACATAAATTTGGAGGGAAAGAAGAGATGATGGTCGAGAAAGAGGTGGTTGAAAATAAAAAGAAAAAAAAATTATGCATAAAATTACCACTTATATTTGTCCGGGCATTGTACATGCTCTTAGCTGTTGCGCCCAAGACGAAACGAATATTTATTGTAGTGAGTGTTAAATCGTGATGAAACTCAAAGTTGAATACAATTTTATGCATAGGGAAAAAATGTAACCGGTATGTCTGCGGGCAAACTACTTTTTTTTAGCTGTGAAAGTTTTGCTAGTGGCGCTCTACCACAGTTGATGACGGTGAGACAGATGAAGTCTCTGACCATCGTTTTCCATCTTGTTACTATTGAAATTTTGATTAAAGTTTCGTTTTTTATAATATTAATAAGATTACCATTTATTTTATTTTCTTAACCCATTAAGATATTTTCTTTTCTCAATTAAATGTGTTGTGGTTTCTACATCAAATCTACTAATCTCACTTTCTGGGAGAAAGAAGATTGTAAATAAATAAAAAACATGACTTGTTTATTCCCTGAATACTCTTTTGATTTGATTTGATTTAATTTAATTATTTATTTCCAAAACCAATTTTCATTTTAAGAGTTTTTCTAAACTCACAATATTGTTTTCTTTATCAAGCAAAACTGTGTGCATGGATAATGTTACTAACAATACTTTGTCCAGCATTCGAGATTTTTGCAAATGTGGCAGGATGGAAGAATCACGAATTTAGTTTCTGATTGATTGATTGCCTCCTGTGCATCCAAAGACACGCCAGCCGTAAAAACATACGCGCCACCTGTCAGCTGCAGATATAGAACACCTGACCAGTAGAGAAGAAAGGGATAACTATAAGATACCAATACATGCACAGCTATTAATACATTAGAGATCAAAGATAAGAAAGGAATAAAGGGAGAATAGTGACTGGGTCAAAGCAAATCAAAGACCAAATATAGGAATAACCCAGCCACAAATAGAATTGAGACAGTTATACGAAATAGAATAAGAAGGAAGGAAGATATATAGGATCAAGGGTTACAGATAGAATGAAGAGAAGAACAAAGGGATTTATAAGCAAAGAAATGGAAATAGTTTAAAGGAAATAATATATAAAGAGGTGATTTCACTTGTAAGTGACCAACTGCTTTTACCAACACATTTTATCAAAACCTTTCTTCAGTATCTAACCTTGGTTTAATCTCCATCAGACTTCCTGGCCGCCGACATGGAAACTTCGGCCTGGCTTTCCCGCTTTCCATCACATCCGATCTTCAGTCCACCGGCCACGCCAGTTAGCCAGCCGTCTTCTCGATCTGGTCAGGCGCAGTTGTTGGCTCTTGTTGCCCAGACTGCCCTGGTGGTGGCTGTTGGGCAGGAACTCAGATTTATTTCGCTCTCCCACTTCAAGTCGGATCCTCAAAGTTCTTCATATCACATCATCAAACCTACCGTCCAGGATTCCCTTCCCAATCATCCCTTCACTCAACTCGTTCCCAATCCAAACTCAACCTTCCTGGCTGTGGCCTCGGAATTCCAGCTCTCTGTCGTCGCACTCCCGCGGTCTGATCTCTCACATCAGTCTGCGCAGTTCCTGGACTGCAATGTTGTCCCTGTCGGACGTATCCATGGCCTGGACTATTTGGCCCAAACTCCCTCTGCTAGAATCGCTAAAATAGTCTGGCATCCTTGGGGTCTTGGAGGGAATACCTTGTTGGTCTTGACTTCTGATGCCAAAGTCAATGAATTCGATGTCTCAACGGATGCTACTCATCCTGTTCGTATTCTGGATTTTTCTTCACATTTACCTCTCTCTCCATCCTCAACTCGTCACAACGGCTTCCAGAATCCTGCTCAGCCATCTACTCAAAAACCTTACCTCTCAGGAATTTCTCCCGATGGTGGAAGTCGGCACACCGCAGTCTCAATGTGTTTGGGTGATGGAAAAGGTGACTGGGGCCCTTTGATCCTCTATGGGTTGATGAAAAATGGTGATCTTTATGCTATTTGTCCTTACCTTCCAAAGAATGCGTCAGTATCTCTGTCTTTCCTATGGCAGTATTAGAAAATTCGTGCTGGTATGAGTCAATATTAAATCAATGTCAGAACCACTGAAACGTCGCTTTTTTTAAAAATTTAAATTTTTTTATTTTTTTATATAGAGCTGTTCCCACTCCCTACGTTCATTCTCTACTTTTCTTTATAAGTGCAAAAATTGACTCGCTGTCAACACCCCAAATGAAAGCCGACAAGGCAGACTCTTCCATTCAAACATCTTTAAATCAGTCTCTCGAATATCTCAATTCTTTACTTAATTGTGTTCCTGACGTTGATAATTCCCCATCTATTGCTGAGCGGGGTGTGCAGTGCTATATTCAGGACTCCTTACAACCTGTCCTACAAGGACCATTTTTGATGCAGCCTGCTCCAAGAGAATTAAGTGATGATGAAGAACCAGCAACCGATTTGATATACATTCATCATTCTTGTCAAGGAGGAAATTCTTCAAAAAATTTCAAGTCCTCCGCCCAAGCAGAACAAATTGGCTTGGGAGTTTTTTTGATTTCTTATCATAGAAAAATCGATGTTTTTATTGAAGTTGAAAAAGTTGAACCTCGGTGGTTTTGTTACGAAGATCAAGATATTTCTTTGTCTGCTGGCGATTATTTACCCATAATACTCACCAGTGAAAGCATTGATTTAGGAGTTTTCCGGACATCAACTACGAGCAAGAACACCTCTCCGCCTACTACCCTAGCGAATGAGCATTACCCGATACAGCTCGCACGAGATCCAAAGTATAGTGACACAGTATATGCTCATCACCCTTATGGCATCCAAGTTATCATAATGACTGATTGGGTTGAGCCTATTCTGGCTGCACTGAACGCATGCGATTCTTCGGGTGACTACTCTGAGCTGAAGGAAGTTGCTAGACAACTCGAGGGAAGCGAAGTAGGATGGGTTGTCTCAACATCCGATGATGCTGGATTATTTGACATAAATCGAAAAATTCAAGGATTTTGTATCATTGAAGAACCTTATCTAGGTTATAATTTGTTGGCGATAAGTAATTCATTCCGACTAGTGGTCCAGGAAATAGCTTATCGCCCTCTACACACAGAGCGCATGATATCTGCAAAGCCACCAGTGAATTTAGAGTTGTCCAACGCACAACACAGAATACGAAAACTTCTGACTGATTCTTCAAGCAAAAAAACTGCACCTGACGATTCTCACTCCAGTAGAATTTCCATTCTGAAAGAGCAATGGTCTCCGTCTCCGTGTTTGAGTCAGTCAATCAAAATTCAAACACATCATCCTTCCAAACATGCAACATACAATGGAGCTTTCACCTATGACCTTCATTCTGTGAAATCTGTCAATGATATGGCTAGTCAGTTGGATGTATATATTCGAAAAGTGATTGAAGGTGCCAATCAAGCTCAGAATCGCTTGAAGCTCCAGCTCTCTGAATTCAAGCGACAACTTGGGGATATAGTGGATGCTCCGGCCACGTTGACATCTGTCTTCAATCAAAAAATTGGCGATGCATGTGATGCTCAAGAAAAGGCCCGATTACTCAATGAAGTAAGATTCCAAAACATTCAAAAGGCACAAATCGAAATACTTGAAAGAGCAGATGTAATTTTGCAACGCGTTTTTGATGAGCAAAATTCTGGTACTCTAAGTCCTCAGGAGAGCAAATGGTTTGCTGAGCTAAAAAGAATGAAGGATGAAATTTTTGGCTCCGATATGAATGAAGATGTCGACGATTTAATTTCGCAACTGAAAAGAGTAAGCGTTTTTTATCTATGTTCAGATAAAAGGAAGTATGTTGTCTGCTCAAAACTGAATTCTTTTCTTTATTTTTTCCCTACTTGGACATTGATGATATTAGTTGAACAAACAATTCATTGATATTAAGAAAACTGCTAAAAGAAATCAGTTATCTGAAGCCCGCCAATCGAATGGGATCAAATCTCCTCTAAGGACCCGTATAGAGAATGAACAAAGTGAAGATGAGGAAGAATATTTAGCGAGGGCATTAAGTTCATGTTCAATTACAAGTAAGAATTTAAGATTGGGCGAAAGTCAAATCCGGGCTATCCAGGAAAAGTTGGCTAGCGAGTTGAGTAGATTCTTATTTATTATTATTATTATTTATTTATTTTTTATTGTTTTGGCGTTTGTGTTTTGTTCATTAATTATGCGGAAAGCGTTTTGTTTTCCAAAAATAATACTAATATTTTTTCTTCCCTTTCTCTCTTTTTTACTTTCCTGGCGCACTTTCATTGTGTCAATCAAAGAGCAATGTGCTTAAAGCTTGCCAAAGATAAGGTTGAAGCGCTTAAAAAAATACTCGATCGGTTAATTGTTTGAACTTTCCTCTTGAGTTTGGCTGGCAAGATCTTTTAGTCCACATACACTTTTGATTAAACCCCACCAAGTGAATGACATATAGTATTATGAATTGATGGACCACATACATGGTTTTAATTAACTCAAAGTATAAACCATCTGGCTATGTATCTATAATTATAATGATTGATTATTCAATAATGTAAATGAAGATTTATTATGTTTCAAGTAAAGAGAGAGTGGGCAAATTTAGGTAGGGAAGACTAGATGTTGGATGTGCGTCAGTAGCAAACTCCGAGAAGAATCAGTATTTTATTACTTTACCTGTTGGATGTGCGTCAGTAACAAACTCCTAGAAGAATCGGAGTTATTGAGACACGCATCCAGCAGTTTATATACAAGTTTACTATGGTAGCTAAGTATTTTTTGTCTACATGCAGTGGCCAGTGTAGAAAGACTCTTACAGTTAGTTGCCTTGCTGTAAGCAGAATCCAACGGAGTTAGATAAGTCTAAGAAAACCCTGTCCCTTTACATAAATAAAGAGTTCACAATCAACTAAGCTTAAACATCTACTTGATATGAGAAAGACTTGTTGACTAATTTAGATTTGTTGAATTTGGGATGATAAAGACCTGTTAAAAATTATATAAAACTGAAATGCAACAAAAAAATAAAAAATAAAAAAGTTACACCAGAAATAGAATCTTTAAAAGAGAGTGAGTTAATGTTTTTATATTTTATGATTTTTTATAAAGAAAGTGATAAATTTGAGTTACCCAGGATGAGAGCTAATCCAATGGTACCCTATATGTTGGTATTTGTATAAGGTAATGTTGAGTTATGTTAAATTATAACAAAGACCCTTATACTTGAAATGAATATGTCAAAAATAAGTAAAGGACTAAGCCATTCTCCTTTTCCTATGATTCTCCTCCTCCTGACACTACAATAAATGTTTGTTTCATCTTGGGGCGCAACAATGGTGCAACAATTACGCAACAGTTAAGTAACAATTATTTTTGGCACTTAATGGTCTTAGGTGGGTCTTAAGTGCAAAAAACAATTGTTTCATAACTGTTGCACGACGACCGTTGTGTAATTGTTGCGCCCCATAGTGAAACAAACATGTGCTGTAGTGTGACCTTCCTAACAATACCCTACATGCATATATTCTACAATAATTCAGTGATCTAGTAGCATAATCAATTTAATAACCAAATTTTGCCACAGTGACCAAATTTCCGAATGTGAGCAAATTTTGCCACAATGAGCTAATTTTGCCAGGTTGAGCTAATTTTGCCAAGTTGAGCTAATTTTGCTATAGTGAGATAATTTTACCACCATGACCAAATTTTGCCCCAGTGACAGAATTTTTCCACTACACTTCTGCTTTTGCACTGGAAAATCACCAGGGTGCACCGGAGCTCTGTGGCCATTTCATGAACACACCACATCCACCAATAATACTAAAGAACACTAAATCAACTAAAACACTAAGAAAACAGTAAAATATGATAAAAAAAAATCATCAAGACATAAAAGATAGAGAAAAATCTGGGCTATCCAATGATAATAATCACCTTCCAAAATTCTCAATATCCAGTCTGATAATTTAGAAAATAGCTACTAATCCTCCAAAAAGAAACCCAAGAAAGCCCCTCAAAAAATACCCAAAAGATAGAGAATCACCCCAAAAAATCCAATAAGACCATTTTCAAATCCATAAAAACCTTATTCCTCCATTAAAATCAGAAATACTTCAAAAAGTGACCACATTTTCCAATAATAAATAAATCCATATTGATTTTTTTTAAAAAAATAACCCTTTCTTCTTGATGAAAACATCTAAATAGACCACATAAACCCAAAATAATTGAAAATCCAGGAAATAACATAATCCATAAAAATTGACACTATAAGGCCTACCCTTATTTGGAATGCCACACCAGCAACAAGTTTTCACCACCAGCTAATTTTTTTTTCCCACTGCCATTTTTCTTTCCACAATACCATTACCATCTCAAGTTGTTCTTGTAACACACACTCAATTAAATCATCATTTTCATTTCACAATGTCCACTTTGAGTACTACAAAGAAACAACTAACTGAGGAAATGAAAGGTATCATCATTGGAATGTGGATTGGGGGCAGCAACAAGTCTCTTATTTCCTAATATCTCTCCCTCCCACATTCTCCACAGTTTTCTCAGTCCTTGAAAGATATTCAGCCCAAAGTACCATCAAGACTGCAGATCTTTCAAAGTGGCTGGTCATTTATCATGGTTTTTTTTTTTTTTTTTTTTTTTTGGTGGGGGGGGGCTTTGCCAACACTACCAAAATCCCTTTTTTTGGTCATCTCTTTGCAACATCAAACATTAAACACAATGATAGAAGTGCACCACAGGTCCCTCATACCCTTTTTGGAAGAAAACAACCCTCACTGTGAGCTTCTCCTTATGGAGAACAATGCTTCTATTCACACATTTAAAAAAAACTCAAACATTTTGCAATCTAGCGAACCTGAAGAAAATGAAATGGCCCACCCAATTGCCTGATTTGAATCCCATCAAGAATCTGTGGAAAGTAATGATGACATATATCTATCAGTTTTTATAACCCAAAAAATGAAAAAAGAAATCAAAAAAGCCTTGCATTTAGCTTGGGAGGACCCTTCAGCCAACATGTTAAACAATTTGATTAAGTCTATACTATAAAGGATGCAGGAAGTAGTAGAAGCCTCTGGGTTTCCTACTCATTGTTAAATAGGACAAGAGTTTTTATTGATATAATTATTAGATATTTAGAATCTAGATATGCTGTTTAGCTGTGATACATATTTTCAATAAAAACTAAGTGGTAATTTGAGAGAAATGAGGGTTGAAAAAAAACTCATGGGGTGGAAAACACTTGTTGGTGGCTACTGTACATAAAAGCCCCCCACTTGGCTACCATAGTGAAAGAAAAGAAAAGAACACCTAATTAATTGTAGTAATAGAATGGATAGAAATTGTCATGTAACACATAAATGATGTCTCTTTTCCACAGTTAAATTAGGTCCTACATTTTTTTGTTACTAAATCTGTTTATTTTTCATTACCAGGAACCCATTCTAATATCACATTTTTCTCATATAATTGTTCACTGACAAGAAAGAAATATCAATCAGAGTGCCTTGTATGTTTATTAGAAGGGTCATTTTTTTCTGAAGCCATAGAACTCTTATTTTCACATCTTAATACTGCACTATCTATGGGTCCAAATATATAAGACAATAAATTACAAAGCCAAATAATATCTTTTGTTTCTAAACACATTAGGGGGTGTCAGTTCTGGCAAATCCGCACTTAACTTAAGTGCGGATTTCAAACCAAATCAGCACTTAAATTTTGCAAAAAAGTCACTTATTTCAAAAAAGGGTGTCAGTTATGACCTCAAATCAGCACTTTTTTCCTGTTTTTTTTCACAACCACATTTTGGCCACAAAACATCCCTTCCTTTCTTACCCCATCCCTGTCACATGTGACACACTGGCCTTCCTCGCTACCTACCCATCAATCCTCGGCACACACCCCTTCCTGAAATTTTCAATATTTTGACCAGGCATGTTTACATTCTTTTTTACTTATTTCTTCTACTTCTTAATCTTTTTTCTATGGGTGTCAGTTCTGACCTCAAATCAGCACTTTTTTCTTGATTTTTTTTTTCAAAACCACATGTTGGCCACATCATCCCTTTCTTCCCCATACCATTTTGTACTCTCCAAATGTCCTCTTTGTGTACTTCATTCACTTGGGTTGGTATTTTGGTTTGTTGCATATTCATGTTTTTTTGGAATTTACGGTGAAATTTTTTTTTTGGATGGCTCATTGGTTTTCTTTCACCAGCTCAACATGAAATTGCATATTTTCTGAAATCACATATTTTGTCAGTGATTTTTTTTTTCATTCATCCCTCATATCCTTTTCCTATTCTCCTCCAACATCCCTCAAACAATTTGGTTTCATTCATTTTGTCATCTCATCTCTCCAGGTAAGTCACTTTATTCTTTTTTTTTGATTTTTTGATTACTAATTATAATTTTTTTTGTTTTTTTCTGTTTATTTTATTTTTTTTATCTAAATTTTATTTTGGATTTCAATGGTATAATTAACCTTTTTTTTCTCTCCCTAATTACTTTCTTTTTTAGCTCCATCACCCTACTCTTCATCCCTCCTTGGCATGGTCATTATCCCCCCTTTCCCTTATTTCACTTTTTTTGGCTCCATTTCATTGAAACACATACATTGCACATTCTTTATGCATTTCACTTACTCCATATTCAATTTCCCCACAATTCCAACATCAATATTTCTCACTTTATTTTTCCTACTTTTCAATCAAGGTAAGTTTTATCTCCTTTTTTTCATGCCTATATGATATCCCATTCCTTTTATGAAAAGTTCATACTTAAATATATGTATGACTCTTATCTGGATAACAGTGAACTTATAAAACTCCTTTTGATCTCATCTTCATTACCACTTTTCAAGTTTTTGTAAAATTTTGAAAATCAGACTCAAAATTAGGGTTAGGTTTATTCAAATCTTATTTTCTTTTACTGAAGATTCTCCTGAAGGCTACCTTTCATTTCCCACAAACAGATTTGAATTTGACTCAGTGGTTGCTGAGATATTGACCGTTAAATTTGAGCCTTTTTTTTCCCAATTTAAATTTTTATTTCATTTTTTTATGTAAAAAATTAGGGTTAGGTTTATTTAAATCACATGTCCTTTAACTGAAGACTCTACTAAAGCATATCTTTCATTTCCCTCAAACAGGTTTGAATTAGGTTCAGTGGTTGCTGAGATTTTGACCTTTGAAGTTAAGCCTTTTTTCCAAATTTCACTTGTCTTATTTCACATTTTTATATTGCATATTTAGAGGATAAGGATTCTGAAACTCTTATATGATTATTATCTAGGCATATATTCGTTGCTCAAGAATATCACTAAAGCTCAAAAAGATGAAGATTTTGCTTATGGGACACTCTACCTTCCTTTAACTCTTTTCTTGCTCTTTGACTCAAAAAGCACTGTAATAAAGCATTTGAAAAAAATCATGAACTTGCAAATAAAGTTGGAATACCAAATTGGTGTGACTCCGAATGGGAAGTTATCAGCCACAAATATCTTTTATTTTCTAATGTTATTATCACTCATTCTGGATTTCACAATAAAATTCACACCGATACCAAGGACACCAATTTTCTTACTTTTGATATATTCTCATATATCAAACCGATTACTGGCCAACCAATACCATCTCCAGCTAAAATCAAATGACATGGTTTATATTTTCCAGACCACTGGTGCATCATTGATTTTGGTTTTGGAAATGGTATCATCAAAACTATTTGGAATTCTTCTAAGGATAATCATCAAACGACCAAAGCTCCTCCTGGTTTGGAATCCTGTCAAGATTTAACACATTTTGGTTGCTCATTTCAAATCAGTCATAAGTTGATTCAAAGAATCAATAAGGTAGTGAAAGAAGGTAAAGTTAATCGATTTAAAAAAACTGTATTTAGATCCAAAAAGTATGGGGATTAGAGTTTTCATCAAAAATTTTATATTTCTTCATAAATTTTTAATAAATATTTTTTATGTATCAATTTCCTCAACTAAAGTAATGGGCCCACGACCTTGTGTTTTATACATGGTAATCATGATAAAATTTATTTGTTTCATGGGGTTCCTCTAGCCTATACCTGTGGAAAGTCCCAAACTTTTGTTTCTAGACTTGGTCTGCATTTTGGCTGGAGGGATTGTCATTACTTTAAACTAGGGAAAGTGATATATATTAGATATTTATTTAATAATTTACGTAATTATATTAAATTTAGATGACTTCCACCACTTACATCAATAAAATGGAGGGGGGGTATTGCCAAATTTTCAAATCTGACATGTGAAATTGATGACTTAGAAAATTTTTGGTGATATCCACCCCTTGCTTTAATAAAATGCAGGGGAGAGTATTGCCAATTTTTTAAAACAGATATAGAATTTTTTTGACTTGTAAATATTTTGGTGAAAATTTTTGACAAGAATGTGAAAGTAATTGTTTCCACCTTAAGCAGGTTTCTGGCTCAAAGGAATAGCAGTACCATCAACAAAAACAATACATCCTGGGAAGCCCTCTGCTTGCATAACCTGAGATGATTCAAGTCACTCTTCTTTTGTTGGCCAGGTGAGAAGTTGAGATTACAAGGAGTTGATGGCAGTGATACATTTTTTGGTATAAGTGTTAACTGAACCATACCCTAAATCAAAGACATTTTCTAAACGTTTCAAAGCAGCTCCATTACCATTTGAACCCAAATGACATAGTGTGATGGCCAATTGAATTGAAGGATGTTGTTGTTCTTTTTGAGAATTATTGTGAAATATGGGATGATCCTGAATAAGCTCAAGCAATTTAAGGAAACATTCCTGAGAACTCCTGAACAGCTGTCTAAAACTGGGTGTAAATAGTTTAAGAAGTGTTTGGACGGTGTACTTGGGGGTATGAAGTACTTGAGGCTTTCTGGGAAGAAGGTAACGTTTTGTGGCCATTTTTGATAAAAAGACAAAATCTTCTTCTAGATCAGAATCAGGATCGCAATCAGAGTCCAAGAGAAGTTCAAGAGCCATGAAAGTCATTGCTTTATGTAATTTATCACGATTGGAAAGTGAGGAAGACATAACTCTTATATGATATGATATGAAGATTTAAGTGATGTACGATGTTTTGAGTTATGAAGTGTTATGCTGCGGAGTGCTGCGTATGAATGGGATGATGCTGACAAATCAGTGAAATGGGACTTGATGGTGAAATCAGCACTTTTGGTTGATAAAGTGCAGATTTGAGTGAAATAAGTGACTTATTTCATTTTGAAATCCACCAGTATTGAGGCTAGTGTGTTTTGGAAATCTGCACTTATTTAAGTGCAGATTTGGTCAAATTTAAGTGCGGATTTGTAGGTGCGGATTTGCCAGAACTGACACCCCCTATTAAAATACATTTAACAAAGCATGTTGAGTCAGCCACTTTAGTTTGTCTTTTCAATGACCACAAAATAGGACAGCCATTAAGATAAATAATATGTCAACTTGTTGTTCTTTCCCATTCACCACCCCACAATGCATTTGAATAGAATGTTAAATTTGGCTTTGAATTTGATTTTGGATAGAGTCAAAGCTTCAAGTGTCTTGTATCTTGTACATAGCATAATAAATGGTCCAGAGAATTCCAAGGTTTTTCAAGGGGGTTTGAATAAAATATTGCTAGAAAATTTTACAGAGAATGACAAATCTGGGAAGATAGAAATTTCTTTATAGTTCAAACTACTAATAATTGATAGATGACATGTAGAGTTGATACCTATATCTTCAGGTTCTTCCAATTCTAGATTGGTATTCAGAGGAAGAGGTTGTCTTGCTTGTAGTGTCACCTTGATTATGTTCTACAAAAATTTGATTGATAAGTTGATGACTGTCTAGCTCAAAACCTTTAGAAACCCTATTAAACTTCATCCCAACTATACTATCCAAGCCAACAGACCATTTTACTTCCAGCCCCCCATTTAGACCTACTTCTAACTTTCTTAATACCTCATCATTACTTCAAGTTACCAAACCATCATCCTCATGTAGCCATAAAACACCTGATGATGAGCCATATTTAAGGAAATATAAGCTTGTGCCATATTTACTGGCACAAAATCCAAGATCTTTAAATTTGTCTGCTATATGTAGCCACCAGCATC